>JACXGM010009942.1:6610-27017 GCA_016801145.1 Umbra pygmaea | reverse complement strand
CACACACACACACACACACACACACACACACACACACACACACACACACACTGGCACTCAGACAAAGAGACTCATGATCCGTCCGTATCCAGGCCCTTGCAGCACGTCTATCTTCCACAAAGCTGTTAACCCAGGTTGTCTGCATTCCCTCTGCTTGTATTTATTTATTTTCTGATGTGTGTGATTTTAAAAGGCAGTGAAACTTTAACCACACGTTAGGTAAAGACAAGCAACCTGACATTTATGTGAGATAGAAACTCACATTTTATCTATATGGGAACGATCTCATGCACGGATGGACAGATACAGAATGTGAGGGAAGATACTGCATGTTACGATGTGAAGCCAGTCCTCCTCCCAGGTATTTCCTGGGCATTATCATCCTTTATCATGTGTGAGAAAATTGAACCAGGTCTTCTCCATGCTAGCTCATTTATTGCTGTTCTTTCTAATGTCGACAGGTGTAAAAAAATAAAAAATGTCCATGTCATTCTTTTCAGCCAATCGATTAATCAATCGATTAATCAATCGATTAATCAATCGATTGAAGCATTCAAACCATTCACTCAGTGGACAGTGTGAAATGTATAACTCAAGGACAGCCAGTTCTCATTCATATTAGGGTTCTACTAATTTGCTGTTTTTATTCCTCCCGAACTATAACAAGTGTGCCCTGAGGAACTGTACTTGTTTTTTTGACTGCTACGGCACCTCAACCAAATTACCTGCTCTCCCATTCTGTTTCTCTTCTACTGGTTTAACCCTTCAGGGTCTTGGGGAGCTTTAGTCCGCCTGGCACACAGTTTACTTTTTGGACCCTAGAAAGTGCAATGTTTGGAGGCCATACAATCAAGTCAACATCAAAATGCTACAGTCATTTCTAACTAGATTTCTATACGTTTTTATAGCTAAATTCCAACTCCAAAAATTGTTGTTTTATGCAAGATGTCCTACATCATTGTAAATTTGTTATTTTGTAATTTTCACTTCCTACTTCCTGTCTGTGATATTTTTTGTCAAAAAGAAAGACCATCGTCGGGTTTGAGGCATGATATCTCCGGCTGTGGGTAACACAGAGAGATAATGAGGCACCACTCATTATTTGCGTCTAATTTTCCCCTTTCCAACGGTACCAAGCTTTAGTTCCTAGCTTGTACGGTTTGTGAGAAAATTGCGCCAATAATCTTAGTAGGGTTAATGACACCTACTGCATTCCCATTGGATGATTTGCCCTTCAGTCACTCCTCCCCTCTCCTCCCCCTTGAAGTCTTCTTCCCCCGCCCATGCTGGCACGTAGATCCTGGACCCTGGATGTGCCATCCTCCCCACGTCCAGTACCCGCCTTTAACCCCAGAATCCCTCCTTTCACCCCCTAAGCCCTGCCCAGGGGACTCCATAAATATCATCTCATCCAGTGAAGCTGCTGACATGCAGCAAAGAGCCTCTGATAAATTATTCATCCCTCGACTCTGGCACGGCTCCCCTGTTTAGGCATCCAGTGTTGGGAGGAGGGGGGCCATCAGCGTTACAAGGCAGGAGTCAAGGCTACGGGGTGGGGTGTGGAAGAGACCTGGACTTGTGTTGGCGAACCCCGCGTATGCCCTCAGACGCTCTGAGCATTGCTACCATCCTTACAGATGCGCCGAAACACAGTTACTTCTCCAAGGCTTTGTGACACGGCAGTAACCTTTTTTCGTGTTGAATGTAGTACTATTATTTTTGGATAATCCCAAATCCTAAACATGACAGCCTTTCCTATAAAAAGGGTGAAAAAACAATGATGAAAGTTTTGTTTCATACAGTTCTGTCTTCCAAAAATGTAATACATTTTCTAAAACGATCAGCAGTTTTGTTATCGCCGGACCATACCAGGCTGTGTCACGACTGATCGAGGCCTAGCTGAATTTACTGGTAGAATCATGGAAATGTTTAGAATTAAAATTTTAAACTTTGACGATGTCCAGCCAGCTAAAGCTGCATAGTCCCCATCCCCATAGCTAGCTTATTAGAGGGGATGTACTACTCCATATTTCCAGAGACAGTTCTTCTTCTCCCGCCCTGGTTATTACTTCACCATCTCATGTCCACAATTTTTCCCTCAGGTCCTCCCACCCCAGGGCGGTACAGGTTTCAGTTGATGGTTTAAAGAGACAGGTCGTATTGTGAATGGCCGTCAGCTACTCTTAAATCCCTGGTTTCAAAAGTATCCTCTATCATTTATTGATGTGGTTTGTTTGGGTTATTAATGTCAGTGAAGTTTTTCAGGTATTCTGTCTCCTCCATGCAATGTGCTTTACGAAATCTAGAAAATGACTCACTTGAGTTTATCTGCTGGTTGTCGGTGTGTTGTGGTGGGTGTGATTATAGTCTTCCTGGTGTAATGTTTGTGGGGTTGACTATTTAACTGGTAATTTCTGTCAGTTCACTTATCTATTTTTGGTCAGGAGAGCGAGACCTTAATACTATAACTATTGAGACCTGCAGAATCGGGGAAATCACGTGTCCAAGTATTTTCCTCAAAAACAATGATCATGATTATATGGATCCTCTTGAAGGTATTGTTTTTCCTGCACCATAGCACACTGTAGTTCACTCCTGGTTTACTTCTAATGATAAGCAGGGTCAGTCCTGGTTAGTCTCTGGATGGGAGACCAATGCTGCTGTAAGTGTTGTAGAGGGCACTCTTCCCTAAAAATAATTTTCAATGCCCCAGGACAGTGAAGGGGACATCTGCTCTGTGTAGGGTGCTGTCTTTTGGATGGGATTTTAAACAGGTGTCCTGACTTTAGGTGGTCACTAAAGATTACACAACTCTTATTGTAAGAGTAGGGGTGTTAACCTCGGTGTCCTGCACAAATGAAAAATCTGCCTTCATATTATCATGGCAACAGAGATCAGCCTTAGCCTCACCATTAACATAGCTGTATTTATTATATCTGAATCTGTTTTACAGAAGGCTTTACATTGTTGATACATTTTTCAATAGACAATCGAATACTCACAAATGTTAAAGTATCTAAAAATAATCCAAGATTTTCTTCTAAAATATCTGTACTCCAATTGCAATTGTTTTGCCGGTAATTTATTAGATTAGTTACAATTCTTTTGTAATTGGATTACTGTAAACAGATTACTTGTAATCCCCAACCCTAGTACTCGGTCGGTCAAGCCTAGTACTCGGTCGGTCAAGCCTAGTACTCGGTTGGTCAAGCCTAGTACTCGGTCGGTCAAGCCTAGTACTCGGTCGGTCAAGCCTAGTACTCGGTCGGTCAAGCCTAGTACTCGGTCGGTCAAGCCTAGTACTCGGTCGGTCATCCCTAGTACTCGGTCGTCATCCCTAGTACTCGGTCGGTCATCCCTAGTACTCGGTCGGTCATCCCTAGTACTCGGTCGGTCAACCCTAGTACTCGGCCGGTCAACCCTAGTACTCGGCCGGTCAACCCTAGTACTCGGCCGGTCAACCCTAGTACTCGGCCGGTCAACCCTAGTACTCGGCCGGTCAACCCTAGTACTCGGCCGGTCAACCCTAGTACTCGGTCAATTTGTCTGGTAAAATAATGGTGAAACAAAAACAACTGTTTTGTCAAACTGTGCTTTGAATTTAAATACAAGTTTCCCATTATATTCTAGCAATAAGTAGAATAGTATATTTTCCATGAAGCGCCACCAGGGGGCAAAAAGTCTAATTCTGCCGAGAGCAGCATCAGCATTGAGTCTGCTAACCTAGTGCTGGTGGCATTAACGTTACAACTGAAGCTGGCAGCCAGCTACATGTCCATGATCTGCCCGCTTTGCAAAGTGATGAGACCCGGGAGGAATCCGTTGCAGCTAACCCCATAAGTGACTGTTTTCCAAGCCCAAAAGAGCATTGTTTTGTCACAGCAGCAAATATCCTTGGTATGTGCTACATCAGCCCCTCAAGATGACATTGGCAGTGTTGAGGCTGACGAACTCAAAAGTGCATCTGACTGTGTCAAACAAAACCATTAGAGTCTAGATTTGGTTTGGTCTTGCTGTTTCATACTGTTGTTACTAGCTAGCTTGAGGACTAACTGTTCACACGATGAGGGAATCTGTTGTGTTTGCACTTAATGCCAACTTTTATTGCATGTTTCTCTGGGGTATATAAAAAACAATAACATTAATCAATCTCTTTCTTTTCCTCGTGCACACGCTCGTTGAGTAGACGGCATAATTATATATATTGTGAACAGGTTTTGTGGACTGTTCTTGTGTGTACTATAAAATAGAATCCTATTAAGTGTTAAGCGGTGACGGGAGCGAGCAATGATTTGGCACGGATTTAGGAGTTTTGTCGCAGACCATAAAAAAATTGTCTGAGACGGCTAAATCGTCACTAAAATCATGTAGTGTATACATGGCTTAAATGTTAAATACAGGGGCTTTCTCATTGGCATAATCAGGGAACAGCATTTAGCCCTGTATGTTTTACTATAAGATTTCTATAGTGTGTTTTAATTATGATTAACCGCTTGATTTTTATTTAAACACAAATTATATTATTTAGTAATACTACAAGCTAGAATTCATAAACCTCTGAAAAAGAGAATAGTTGAACCAACTTAATTACTTTTATTGGTAATGCCCATTATTTCAAATAAAATTGTAATTAATCCAATTTGTTAATTTAATTTGAACAAACTTAGTTCCATTAGGTGTTACCAATTGAAGTAATTTTTATAATTGGTCCTTTTTACAGTGTGGAGATCATTACAGTTTAATTCCTGACCAATAACAGTTATTTTCCTCACACCGGCTTCACCTGCCATCCGTCAGTTAAATGGGCAAAAGAAGACAAGTGACAATGGTTTGGTGTTTATCTTTCAAACAGCTATACTTTTTGGGTGCTAACCTATCAATCAAATTTATTTTATTCTATTTTTACGACAGCAGTCGTCATAAAGCAGGCACATAAACTATTGCAGCGTAACATTGGGGCTTTGATGGGGGGGGATTGGAGATGTGGTTCTGCACAAAGAAAACCCCGGGCAGGAGCAAACAGGCATGATTCAGACCACACCCCCATTGCCAAGACCACACCCCCATTGCCAAGACCACACCCCCATTGCCAAGACCACACACCCAAAGGGACACCCAAAGCCCGCAACCATCCTGGAGAGGGTAGAGTATAGTCCACACAGTGTACTCCCATCCCACATGTCTAGGGTATCATGTTACAACTGTTACTGGATCATGTCCTGTTTACTCGAAAAGGTGCTTTGTGTGGTGGATTTCTATGGTAGGGTGTCCTTATTTGTATTACATTGGACTTTCGTTGGGTGAATTGAGATGGACACCATGCGAATATAAGGCTGCCACAGGACAGCTAGTAGTAACTGGGATTCCCCTATGATCTCTGGAAGAGATTCAGCCTCAGGAAACCTTTTAATTTAGTTTTCATAATCCGTTTGTTGCCTGTTGAACAGCGCACCTCAATGTGTTGGGTGATGCTCTGCCACTTGAGTGGTCACCACAAGGGGCTCTCATGCCCTAAAGAAATGTTGAACTCTGCTTTTGATATTCAACAAGAGTGCCTTCTAATTACTATGATTATGGGGGGTGAGGTGTGCGTGTGTTTCCAGTGTGAGCAGACCGCTGCATAGTGGTTTGAGGCGATTCTCAGCCATGACGTTTGTGTACATGATGTTGTGCATTTCTCCTCGCAAACATATCTATTCTACAGGTTTAAGTGAATCTCATTCTCGTGACACCCATTTATCACTTATCAATAGCATCAATCAGTTGAGTTCAAATCAGTTTTAGTCTTTAGATATTTGCTTTGTTGCTCTTGATCAACCTGTTACTATTGGAGAAAGGGAGAGTCCTAGCTTTCACGCAATGCAAACTCACGGCAGGTATTGCAAGCATTTCACTGTTGGCATAGTAACAGGCTGAGATGACATGCTGAGCCCCCTACTGTATGGTTGTTTCGTCTGGTGATTACCATCCCCCTCCCCCACCTCACAAGGCAGTATATGCTGTCTTTCTGTAGAGAAGGTCCAGGTGTGGCCCGGCAGGATGGCTTCTTTCTGATGTTACAAAATTGTAGTGATCCTTGGCCATGGTTTCATGGACATTTTTTCTCCTTGGCCCTGTCCAGTCCAGCTCTTGTGTTGGCTCCTGTAGGCCAGATTAACACTTTCCACCGGCCCCTGGTTATAATCCCTAAACAGGATTGTTCTAAGCCACGAACAAGGTAATTTGGCTTGAACAGTTCCAAGTGAGGCACTATTGGGTTGTGTAATGCGACACTGTAAATCTTGGTTTATTGTATTAGCACTATTAGCCTGCAGCCTTTGAAAAGCTTATGTGGAATAGAACTGTGCTTGAAAAAAAATCTATAGCTGAGTAGGTTTGAAAAATATTCACTACTTTCTGTGTCTTTTTCCGAAATGTCCTGCCTTCTTCCTTCATCCTGGGAAAAATATATGGCCTGTTTTATCCATTACTGACCACTCTTTATTCCAGGTGCTGTTCGTCTTCATACTTAGACTGTAAAGGCAGTAGCATTCAAGAAATAAGAGATGGAAATATAATTTGATGTAGACCATGAAATGTATGCATAATGTGTGCCATTTATTTTTTGCGTGATTAGTGTCAGCGTTTATGCATGGTTTTATTTGGCTACAAATGGGCACAGAGAGAAGGGCCAAATTGATTCTAAACGAGTCATATTGGCTCGTTAATGAAAACGCTTAATTGGGTGTGTAACGGTCTGCCATAACATGGCTAAGAGCAGCAGCTCAGTCCCCAGCCATCGCACCATTCAATCCACTCCTCTTTTATTGATTGGCTGATTGCTTCCCCCATTTACTCCAACAGAACGTGCAGGCTACGTCTGGACACCAGTGTAAGTGATTTCCCTCCTGGTGCAGACGATGGGCCCCTCTGAGCTTTAGTGTCTGCCCCAGGGTAGTCAAAGACAGGCCCGCCAGAGCAATGGAGACAAAGGAACTCCGGGATAATGGAGGTGCTCTGCCGTTCTATATTAACCTGCTGATTTCCTCATTCCATCTCCCTAGGTCCCTCTAGGCTACAGGGTCCACAATGCTCAAGCCTGTCTGCAGGGGCACACATTGGTAGCGTCCCAGGAAATGAAATGCTGTTTTGGAGGGGGGTGTTTATGTAGCCCGCTGATGCTCTAGTGACAAAAAACACCAAGGCCCATACCTCACCCCCCCCACGCTCTCTATAGCCTCTTTTCAACCAGAGGGATTTTTTGCCGTTCCTAGAACATACCGTTCCTATAACCCTTTTTTTCTTGTGTTCGGACTGGACCAATTTGGGGATTATTAAGTTCCTTGGACCGCAGTTCCTTTAACTCTTTCAGCTCCTACTTCAGGACAGTAGTGTCTTTCCCTTTTCCTAGGTGTACGTTGATTGGTCCAACAGTTACAAGTCACGTCCACTGTCAACCCGGAACTTGCAGCGTGCCAACTTTAAATAAAGCCATGCCATCTGTGTTAACAAAACCTTACTTGAACTGCTTGACTATGTGAATTACTACGAGAACGGATTGTTTCTCTGTTAAGTACTCTGGCCTACTCTTTAAATGCCGCCATTCAAACTCCGTTATAAGGATTTTGGCAAGGCTAAACGGGAACATTCCGATGGCCTCCTCCATGTTGTTATATGTTGCGCTACGCTAAAGTCTAGTGACAACGCTATGTTGCGGTGCTTGCATCACTCCCTTAAGCCTGTAGTATACTAGATGTTCCTGACCTGGTGGGGATTTAGAGCGTGCGAGCCAAGGGCACACACCAGTCTTTGTTTTGCGGTGCGTGACAAAACGGAAACAGAAGGCATGGACGAGTTCGAGGGCACAGTAAATGGTTCATAACAACACAGTTAAGATAATCTTAGCCACTGTTGACATTAACGTCAATGCTGCTGCCAGTTCTGCCATCGTTTACCTTTTTCCTTTTCTAGTCCGTGGAAATATCAAAGTCGGTAGTCTCTCCTCAGTTGCGACACCTCTGTTCAGGAGAAGACTGTAACTCGTGTCGCGAGCACCAGCAAAGGAAAAATAGTTACGGTGCTCCCATGACGTCACTTTGGCGCGCGCCAGGTTGGCAACATCTAGTATACCGTAGGCTTTACCCCTCCTACCAGTTCCTATGGCAACTTGGCTAGTGCGAATGCAAATAGCAAAACTGCTTTTGGGGCAGAGTAGTTAGTAGAACTGTTTTAGAAGTGCACTGTTCCTATAACTATGTTCCTGTAACTACTTGGTCGGAAAGCGGCTTATTTAATACCATTGTTCTATCTACAGACACTCTGTCAAGGACATTTTTTACTTTCAGCCAAAAGAGGTGGAACTGAATCTTACATCACTAGAGGTACGCAGCTTTTTGACCAATCGCTAAATTTGTTTTAGGTTTTGGGGGGGTTTTGCTTTTCGACAATAGATTATTGGAAGATCGCCCACCCCTCTTTTTCTGTGAAGAAGGTGGAACAGTCGTTACAGAAGATATCACTCCCTATTTTTGGGTTTGACATTAACCTTTGTGGACACTTGTCATTCAGATAAGCGAGTCAGATTTTTTACTTGTCCAATAGCAAAACCTACTTGCAGGAGTTAAGTGTGATTAACTGGCATATATGCAATTCTAGGGAACGAGCAATACATCTGTCCATATATGTCACATTGAAACAAGGGAATGTCTTGTAAACATATTGGACCAGCCAATATGTTAGACAAATGTTTATCAAATAACTTATGTATTCCAGTTACAAGTAACATGATATACTGCTCAATTTCTTAACTTTTGTGACAGTCTTTTAAAATGAAACTGACTATCAGCATTTGAACAACATAAAATCGTATTAGATGATGTTGAAATACACCTCCAGAAATAACATTGTGCTATTATAGTATTTTCTGACATGTGATCACATAGTTATGGTAATTTTCAAGGAGCCATACTTTCATAGAATTTTATGGAATGATGTTGAGTCACGCATTTGTAAAAAATCTTAACAGCATCAATGTTCACTGCCAACAATACTTTACTCTACATCAAATAGAAACTAGTTTAGAAAAACTCATATAAAGCTGGTGTATAAGCATTAAAAAATATTTGATATGTTTGTTTCAAAGTAGTTAAGGCTGTTGGTGCCACTATAACCAAAACAATTTGGTTTGACAAAAGATTTTAGCTCCTGCTTTAAGGTTGCCATGGTAATAGTCACTCCATTTGTCTGAGAATATTTGTCACTTGATGTCTTGAATTGTCTTGAATATTCTTTTATAGCAGTTGCAGTTTAAACTCTAACCAATATTGTTTTATTTACATGCATGATGGTATTTAAAAGCTATTAAACATCAGAAGTACATATAGCAATATATTGCAACCTTTATAAACGATACACATATTTTAGACAGGTTATTTGACAATGTATTCAAATTCATTGATCATTTGACCTGGGTAAACAGACCTGTGTGCGAGTGTTACCACCGTGCATTTGGACGAGTGCACGCCGGCTAACGTTAGCTGGCTATCTCGCATACTTAATCTGCAGCACACGTAACACCACCATCTATTTCATAGTAAATAGACATAAAAGATCACCAACTCGCAGATTAATGAGTTTAGCTTAATCTCTGTACTTTGTGTTAAATAAGGATCTACATTCTGATATTTTCTTGTGCTTTTCCTAAAGAATGTCTCCCTGGTATGTATCCCTCCCATTTCCCTTCGGGAAAGATTAGCAGTAAGCGAGCCCAGCACCTAGCATATATAGAGGCAAATGCTTCAATGGGTGACGTGACTAAAATGTACTGGAAGTATCTGCGGTAACTTTCATTGTATTGATGCTGCGCTCCAGGAGCAGTCTGCCTCTTACCTCACATCTCCTGATCACCGCTGCATACTAATGTAGAGATCGGATTACCAACAGAATCTCAGGCCTCTAAATAGCTCACTGTGGGCGCAGCCTACGCTTCTGTGCACCTTTTTAAAAACGACTTCCCTCTACTCCTTTCCCCCGTCTGTCGTTCTTATACTTCCAGTCCCTCTCGCTTTCTTAACTTTTTATTTTCTCTCGTTCTAGCTCCCCGCTGCTCTTTAAATAAGCAAACAAACGTTGCCTCCTGAACTGTCGACTCAGTCGCAGTCATTTTCCGTGGTTGTCGAGTTGTATGTGAAAATGGAAGCACGCTTCCATCCTCACTCTGACAGAGTTTTGAATTTCTGGGTGGGGATTAGTGCCAGCGCTGCCCGTTTCCTTTGTGTAGCGTGTCAATGCGATTCAGCGTGTCCATGCCACTGTGGCTCACATTGGGGCCTGGCTGTCTTGTGGTTCCTGCTTCCAGGTTTGAGGGTACAAACCTACCGTCCTACCACTGCTGTCACCACTCACCTCAAGTGTCTGGACAGTTTCCAGCGTCTTTGATTGAATGCAAGCTTTCTTGAGGAGTTTGAGCGTGTTCACAATGTGGACCCTGTAATGCTTGTGAGGGAACGCGACACAGGCGTCTTTGTTCCAGGGTACGACTTCCTCATTAGCTCAAGGATCCAGTGTGGTGGAAACATGGGATGTGTTTGTGTACTTTATTTGACACGAGTCTGTGTGCGCCTGTGTGTGTGTGTTCTTCTGACACAGTCTCTGTTTGCAATCCATCTGTGTTGGTCTTTTTGTGGCACGGGAGGGTTCGGAGCCTCCGACCATGAGGGGACACCCCCCGAGCTGGTAGGAACACGTCTTCATTACTTTCGGGGGTTGGGGAAGGGTACTGATATGTCCTCTTCAACACCTCTGATTAATCCCTGCCATGGAACTGGAGCTGCTCAGCAACGAGCTTTCCACTTTTAACGCAGTCACACGCACTGAGTCACACAAACCCACACACACAGTCACAAAATACACACAGTCGCACGCGCTGTCACACTGTCTGCTCCAATGAGATGCAAATGCTAGCGCACAGGGAATATAGAACGGCAGACCCCAGGAGGACGTGAATGGAAACGAAGATGAGGTGTGTGTGTGTGTGTGTGTTGGTGGGGGTTTTCTGCATAGACTTACCAGGAAATCCGGCAGACAAACAGATTTCACAGCAGGGAGCAACACGCCGTGTCAGGGGTGTCATGCCAAATCGGGATTTCACGCCACCAGGCGTGCTGTGGGGGGGCGGGGAGGGCGTGCAACAACCTCAGTGTGGCACCTGGCACACTTTCCTCCATTGTTTGAGTCCTGCGAGTGTGTTAGCCTAGCAACTTGTTGTCGTACCGAGGGACTTGGGTCAGCCAGAGGGGAATAACGGCAGAAAAAAGGCGGTTGAAGCCATCGTGGCATAGATAGAGCGAGCGTGTCGGCTTATTGGCTGGAGGTTGTTTACCGGACGGATGGCTGGGAGATTTGGGTGTTCCCCAAGCCAGAACTCGCTGCCCAAATTCAAAGCTGTCAGTGTGAAATTGTGCAGTATAATTAACATTTTGTTACTTTTAAATAATGCGTATTACACAACCTAAGTGTATTGAAATCCACAGTGGCATCCTCAATCCTTATTTGCACAATGCTATATTGCATACATTGACAAATGTTTATTTAAAAGTTAGGGAACATGAGTGACAAAAATCCTGACTGTTTAATTCATTTTCTGAACAAGTGCTGTTTTTATTTACGATGACTGTTACCATACGCTTCCTGTAATTGGTTGCTCGTTCCATCACATTCCCTCTCCATGCTCTGGGTGAACCAGCAGGTCATATTTCCTTCACGGAGATGGTAGCTGTTGAGCAGACACACAGCATCTGCATGCAGGTATTGACCCCCTTACACTTGTTGACCGGTTGTGTTCAATCATGTTTCCCCCATGTAATTGTAAGGTTTCCTATCTGATTTGCCATTGATTTCTCCTTAATTGTAGGGCAGCTAATCAGGGCAACCACTTCCCTAAAGTCATTTTTCAGCTGTTAACATCATTCTTTGCCATGATGTTTGACCAACGCCGGTGTAGGCTTTGTTCCAGTGTGGAGAAACATTCTCTACCTCAGATACCAGGATGTTGTTTTGGACTGAGCAGACCTGATAGCACACAAGCAGGTATCACTTCCTGTCAGCCATGATCAGTACACATGAAAGAGAAAAGGGAAGCTTGGTGCTCCAGGGTGTGTGGAATGACCCAGAGCTCCAGCGGTGTCCAGCTAGCATACCCCTGGTGTGTGCCATGTAGACAGACTGACATGTCTACAGCTCCAGTTTACAATCCCTGTTTCCACCAGTGTTGCTCCTGGAGAAAAGGGACCCCAGGGAAATCCATCCGCTCCACAGCTCCCTGGACTTGATCTGAGAACTAATGCGGAGCTGCGTTGGTAGAGTGGTTGTTGCAATGCCCGCATGGGCGGTTCAAAGACTATGGTTCCGTCTGATTTTGCAATGATGATTATTGGGCCTCAAGCCAAAACTAGAAGCCACTCCAGTCATAGTCATGGTAACGTTTCGAAATACAAAGTGTCAGATTACATTGTGAAAACAACAAAAATTCATTTATACAACCAATCAATTACTACAACGTTATATTATCCAAGAATCTTCTGTTACTTTGTTGAAGTGAAAAATTGTTTGGCTTTGTGGGTGCTTAGGATTGTGTGTTTTTGCAAGCACGCAGAAAAAAAAATGAATGCGACCTCTGGGAGTTTCAGAGACGCAAACGCTTCGTTCAAACAACCTCCCTTCAATTTATAGCTTTTGGAGAAAGATTTGTCTGTGGAGGGCTGTAATTAAAGTAGGTGGATTGGGGGGGGCGTGAAATGCCCTCCGGAGTCTGTCCCCCGCCGTCCCCCTCCCTTTTCATACGTAGAATGGAAAAAAAGGTTTTCCTTCTCTTAGTCTGACTGTCTTTGAAATCATAAAACAAGTAAATAATGTGATGCTTTGTATTTAAATGCAAAACTACGCTGCTTGTTGCACCAAATTGCTCGACCCCATTCCGATGCTACACACGTTGCTGACTGGCTTTGATTTGCCTTGATTGATCGGAAATTATGACCCGACAACCTTGCACATCTAGGTTTGACGGCAAATCAATGGCCGTGTCGTCAATAATCTCCACACTTACACACATGGCTTTTGAGCTCCTTGGGTCTGGTAATTAATCAATCGCTTGTTTTAACTTGCCTTTTGTGTGTTTGTCTGTTGTTATCACATCCATCTCCTCCTATTGACTTTTCTGCTTGCTTTGTTTCATTCACCTGACTGAAAAATAAATAAATAAAAAAAATAAAAAATAAAAGTGATTGTTGATTTTTCTGAAGGAATATATTATCATTACCATTATTGACGCTAGAAGAAAATTGTTGAAGAGCCATTTTTGGAGCAGGCTTTGTGTTTTGGTTGAACAGAAACAGAACTATTCCAGTCAGTGAGCTGCCAGTAGAGCCCCAGATCGCAGACAATACCCACCTGTGTTGTGGTGGGGGAGGGGGTGCTGCGTGTGTGCACACATTGTGTTTTTTAGATTCAAATAATGCCCCCTCCTCTAATCCTTCATAGCCAGTGGCTGACCTGGCTGTCGGTCAACAGGCTCCAACAGATCGTCGTGTAGGAGGCAAATCGTTAACAGGAAGTAAAGGAAATATGGACCGCTGAGATGGAGGGACTGTGAAGTGGATTTTGTGGGTGATGTCCATTTGGAGCCACCCCCCCAAACTGAAGCTGCCTGGGGCGAGGAGGGTGGGGCACGGGGGGTTCCCCTGGGATCTTGGCTCTCTGGTTACCACGAGGAGTCTGTCACTGCCTGGATGTTGCCATGGTAACGCCGACTGTTTAATCTCTACAACAATGCCGGAAGAGCCCCTCCTCACCGACGGCGCGTGCACATGCTTCTAACATGTTACATGAGGTGGTTGTTGGGTATGCGGGTGACTGCAGACAGGAAACCCCCGGCGTAAACATGCCATGATGGATGCTGCTGTCGGGATACAAAGGTTTGCAAGGGACGGTGTAGGTGCCCTCCCAAGAAAGGTTTAGCTTTAAAAACGTCTATGGAAGTACCATTCTTTGACATTCTTGCTTCTTCGTCCTTGATGGGGGTGATGTCAGGGCCGTGGGCAGGGTTCGAACCCACGCAGGTGGCAACACAGGCTACGAAATCACATTTACATAGGACAGAAATGTCCTATCTTGACTTTCATTTGAAACAGGACAAGGCAACACGTGCGTCCACTGGGTAGGAAGCGTGTGGAGGTCTGGTCTTCAATCTGGTCTGACCACCCTGGCACTGCCCTTTACAGCGCGTTCCAAATTATTATGCAAATTGGAATTAAGTGTCATAAAATGACATATTTAGTTTTTCAATCAAACTCATGGATGGTATTGTGTCTGTGGGCTCTTTGGATCTCTGAAATCAATCTCAGACACCTGTGATAATTAGTTTGCCAAGTGAGTCCAATTAAAGGAAAACTACATAAGAAGGATGTTCCACATTAATAAGCAGTCCACAGGTTTCAAGCAATATGGGAAAGAAAAAGGATCTCTCTGCTGTGGAAAAGCATCAAATATTGCAATGCTTTGTACAAAGTATGAAAACATTTTGATATTTCACGAAAACTTAAGCGTGATCATCGTACTGTGAAGAGATTTATGGCTGAATCAAATTACAGATGGGTTATTGCAGATAAAGGCATAATGAGGAAGGTTACTGCCAGACAAATTCTTTGGATTAACCCATTGATGCCTAAAACCCCTGCTAAAAACGCCTGTGAAATCCAATGTTATTGTAGGATGAATATCCTTATCTACTGAGGGTTTTCGGAAAAAAACAAATTGTCAACATCTACCAAAACCTAGCACATAGAAACATGAAATAAAATTCATTTTAAAGGTAAGAATCACAGGCTTTATTATGCTATTTATTCATTATGCCAGTATTGTATTACCATGTATTATGCTAGTTATTCACTATGCCAGTATTGTATTTATATATTAACATTATTGTATTTATTATTATCAACAATCATCACCATAATTATATAACTATTTATTATGCTATTTATTCATTATGTTCGTTGTACTGATTTAGTTTTCGTCACCAACATGTCTCAATGCTCATCTGTAAAAATACGGTTTGCGGGTAAACTGCGTTGCCTTGTGCGGCAGATAATCCTCTTCCACCTCCCTGAAAACTCCTCATTATCTTCCAACTCCAATCCCTCGCTGGCAAAATCTTCCTCTGTCGTAGCCATTTTCAAAAACAAATGCACGTGTATATCTGATTGATGTGATTCTCAGCGAACGACGGTACATTTGGTGGGTTACATCGTCTTTAGAAAACTCAACAAGAAACAAACATCTGATGTGTATTTAAATCAATAGCAGTGCATTCTATGCTGCAGGCATCATTAATAGGTTGACCAATACAAAATGCTGCGTCGCGCAGCAGCCAGCAGGACACGTAATGTTGCGCAATGCAGTAACCGGCGGGACACGTAATGTTTCGCCACGCAGCATCCGTCACAAATGGGTTAAGAGAGCAGCTGCTAAAATGCCATTACAAAGCAGCAAACAGGTATTTGAAGCTGCTGGTGCCTCTGGAGTCCTGCGAACCTCAAGGTGTAGGATCCTCCAGAGGCGTGCAGTTGTACATAAACCTACTATTTGGCCACCCCTAACCAACGCTGACAAGCAAAAACGGTTGCAGTCGGCCCAGAAATACATGAAGACTCATTTTCAAACAGTCTTGTTTACTGATAAGTGCCGTGCAACCCTGGATGGTCCAGATGGATGGAGTAGTGGATGGTTGGTGGATGCCCACCATGTCCCATTAAGGCTGCGTCGTCAGCAAGGAGATGTTTTGGGCCGGAATTATGGGGAGAGAGCTGGTAGGCCCCTTTAGGGTCCCTGAAGGTGTGAAAATGACCTCTGCAAAGTATATAGCTTCTGACTGACCAGTTTCTTCCATGGTACAAAATGAAGAACTGTGCCTTCCATAGCAAAATCATTTTCATGCATTACAATACACCATCTCATGCTGCAAAGAATACCACTATGTCATTGGCTGCTATGGGCATAAAAGGAGAGAAACTCATGGTGTGACCCCCATCCTCCCCTGACCTCAACCCTATTGAGAACCTTTGGCGCATCCTCAAGCAAAAGATCTATGAGGGTGGGAGGCAGTTCGCATCCAAACACCAGCTCTGGAAGGCTATTCTGACATCCTGCAAAGAAATTCAAACAGAAACTCTCCATAAACTCACAAGTTCAATGGATGCAAGAATTGTGAAGGTGATATCAAAGAAGCGGTCCTATGTTAACATGTAACTTGCCCTGTTAAGATGTGTTTGAATGAAAAAGCTTTTGATTTCAGTAAATATGACCTTTTAATGCTGCAAATTCAACAAATTACTATTTTCAGTTCTTTACAACCTATAAAATGTTTTCAAACTCTGTTGTGCATAATAATTTGGAACGGTGCATTTTGAGTTTATTTCTGAGAAATCTGTTGTCTTTGGGTGGTTTGTTCAATGAAATGAATAAGTTATACAAGTTATACACTAATGGTTGGTCACTTGAGAATTATACTGACTGTCATTTGCATCGACTGTTTCTGAAAATTAGTGTAAAATATAATTTGCATAATAATTTGGAACACGGTGTGGTGTATATGACCATCAAACAGCCCAACACAACTTAACACATCCACCTTTCAACACCTATACAGTACCAGAACTTTCTGATAGCTGGGAGGAAGAGCACACCTCTGGTCCTGTCATAACACTGCTCCGCCTCAAAGCTAATGGCCATACAGTATTCATTAGCCTGTTATCCAGACACTTCTGTATGGTGACAGTGCACAGATAACACCGTCAGCAGCAACGATTCAGAGCTGGAGCCTAAAATAGATTACAGCGCTGAAGCGTATTACTCAAAATGTGGAAACTGGCTGTGTCTCTGAAGTATTAACCGAGTCCAGGGACTGGAGAGCTGAAATAATTAGAAATGTTAACCAACACATCGTGCCTTCAGGTGAAACTGCTTCTCTCAGTCTCTGTGGGTTTGTTGGCAATGTTTTGTGGGTCTACGTTTTTGCTAGCTTGGTTGTGTGTTTATGCTCGGTCTCCCTTGTTCCGGCATCCATTACCATAAGCTCTGTCAGATTGGGGCTTCCTTCTCTTTTGTGCCTGTCTGCGCTCATGACAGGAAGCCAATTTGATGGAAGGCGGATTGGGGGAGGAGCCTCCAGCCAAACAGCTTTGTCATAGTTGGACTTTTCCACGCCTGTTGTTCTGCGAACAAGGGTGCTCCCTGGATCCTGCCCTTCAAATTGTGACTCTCATTCACAAATAAATCTATTTAAAGCTTTCTGCCCCGGCACTGACTCATTTCTTTATGCGCCCAACGTAGAACACGGCCCGCCTGCAAATCCCCGGTGTGATTTGCAGGCGGGCCGTGTTCTACGTTGGGCGCATAAAGAAATGAGTCAGTGCTGGGGCAGAAAGGCAGAAACAATCTTTCCCCCCATACAGTCAGACATACAGCACCTGATTTTTACAGGTGTTCTTAACCTATTCCGGTTCGGTCCTGTTGAAGGAAACATTTCTCTTAGAGTTCATATTGAGTCGAGGTTGATCTTTCTTTGGATACCACTGCTTTGAACGAAGAAGAGGTGGACGCTACATGAGCTACTCCACAAGCTCAGCCGAAGCTATGCCCAGTAGATCTGGAGTCTTTTGCCATCCCTTCATGTAAATAAGATATAAATACAGAGATTGCCAAAACAAAATGGATGCCAGATGCGTTTGCTTTGCTTGGAGGTAGTCTGTCATGCCCTGTAACATTTGTTAGTACCAGGACGATGTGCCGAGAGCAAAAGGAGATGTTATTGTAGTCTATAGGTGGTGCCTGTTTTGTGATAAGTGTATTTTAATGATTTTCTTTTTTGTTACTTGTACGGTATGTGTGACTGTTAGGTCTGTGTACCTTAAACTTGTGTTAATCGTGTTTGTTATTTATGACAACCATGTACAACTTGACAAAAGTTGTCCTCAATCACAAGCCCTCAGAGCATGTAAACAGCCACCCTCGCTTGTGGCTAACCTGCCTCTGCAAGACCAGTATGAATAATTAAAGCATCACTCAGACATGATGGAAGGCACGGCGGGGACAATAAAACAAAAATGCAGTAGAGGAGTCATTAAATATAAAAACGGTTCGTTGCCTTTAATAGTTATTTTTATTTGCCAAGGGTTCATGATGTTTTGGGGCATTTTATGGTCAGTGAAGTCAGTGAGTTTGATCAGGGAAATAGTGTTACATCTGAAATTAATGTTGATTTAGAACGGCAATGGAATAGTGTGTTCCGGTTACCCATCAGTTGTTGCGTTTCAGTTGCACATATTCTTAATTTAACCTTGCTACCATTTCAGTTATTCTCAACCGTTGGACTACTTGTTTGCACAGTTTATTTTGATAATGTCTCATCTAAAACACAAAAACCTCCATGGAGGTGTTCTCTTTTTAACCTCCCGTCTGATTCTGCTCCACTTAACCGCTACTCTCTCACCTCTTTCGCTCACTACATTTCTTTTTCTCCGGAAGATCGGGGACAGCAGTTACTTGTGTATTTATACATTCATGGGCTCTGCTGCAGTCCTATGAAAGCAGATATACGCATATACACACATGCACACACACGGGGCATATAAATAGGCTTGTGTAGAGGATTAGGTAGGTTCAGGGCCAGTGCACCCTTCTGGTTCGTGCTCCGGGGGGGGGGGGGATCTCGGGAGGGACTGCGCTGAACACAAATCATTATCGCTCATCAACCGATGTCACTCACACAACTATTCACTCACTCGCTCACACGCTGCTTATTCATGAGCCAATATAGGCAGTTAGGCACTGTGCAAACAGGCTTCTTGTCTAATACAGATTTGGTAACTCCCAGTTTATATATAGAGCAATCGAGCTAGTATCTCCGACTAATCTCTCATGGCCACTTGGCGATTTTACACATTCTAGGGCCGTGTGTGTGGACCTTCAGATCAAGTTTGTTTAAGCATTACCCAGTTAACGACGTTGATGTATTTGCTTGTGATCAACGGCTGTGTGTTGCTGTTATGTAACCTTGCACATTTAGCCCTATGCTATCCAGATGAGATGGCCTTGATTGTCTCCTGTAACCAAATGTTCATCCTTTAAAAATCAAAGGTTTTCTGCACAAACTAGTAGTATTTGTAAGGCCTTTTCCCCTGGTCAAGCTACCTCTGACTGTATTTTGAAAGACAACCACTTCTGTTAAAGATCCCAAAGCGTCTGTGCCTGGCCTTCCTGCGTAGGCCGTTCACTGAGTAAGCTCTAATAATTATTGTTAGTGAGTGGAATGGTCAATCCATCTTAAAATTGATGCAATAACTGTAAGTTACTTGGGTTAAGAGCGTCTGCTAAATGACTAGTTCTGTCACGTTTCTCGCATATAGTTGAATTTAAACCTCAAAACTGTTCTGAAGGTTTTCTTAGTCAATACACCATGCAAACATTCATGTAATATCATAATAGTACATTAACTTTATAGCTAACAAAACATCTAGGCTGTGAATTGGGTTGCAGCGTAAAAGTCTGTCATTATACCAGACTTTGCACTATGACCCATTGTCCTAAGCTGGTGTTTACTATAAAGCACCACGTGTTAGCTGACTCCACCTCTCCATTTGGTTAATAAAGGGCTTAACTCTTTTGTGACTAAATACAGTGCAGTGGATATCTTAGTGTCTAACAGCATTGATATTTTTAAAGATTCTATTTTTGACTAACGTTGTCAATATTAGTTAATGGCAACATTGTCGTCGAAAGTAAATTCATCGCTGCTGATGGAGATGATGTTTCCTAGTAAATATTCAGCGTCATTAGCAATGTCATAACATTTCCAAGGCTCTAATGCAGTAGAAATTACAGTTTGTAATGAGTTTGTCACATGCATCCTGCACAATGATGACAAGTGTGGGCTAATTTCTATCATGGATTTTAATCAAATTGAAATAAATTATAAAGTCAGGACAGGAGTTCATTAGATTGCATTAAACATGAGTGCTTCCCTCAACGCTGTGTTGCCTATATGGTTGGTAGATCTGATTAGAGCATGGTTGGTAGATCTGATTAGAGCATGGTTGGTAGATCTGATTAGAGCATGGTTGTTAGATCTGGTTAGGGCATGGTTGTTAGATCTGGTTAGGGCATGGTTGGTAGATCTGGTTAGGACAATGTTGGTAGATCTGGTTAGGACAATGTTGGTAGATCTGGTTAGGACAATGTTGGTAGATCTGGTTAGGGCATGGTTGGTAGATCTGGTTAGGGCATGGTTGGTAGATCTGGTTAGGGCATGGTTGGTAGATCTGGTTAGGGCATGGTTGGTAGATCTGGTTAGGGCATGGTTGGTAGATCTGGTTAG
>JACXGM010009941.1:0-26916 GCA_016801145.1 Umbra pygmaea | reverse complement strand
ACAAAACTAGCCAAAATAGATAAAATATTGCTACCCTGGAAAGGACAGCACCTATCTATTTGTGGTAAAATCACATTAATCAACTCTCTCATTGTTTCACAGTTTACCTATATGCTGATGGTTTTACCTACACCCAATGAAATGTTTTTTAAATTATATGAACAAAAGATATTTAACTTTATATGGGATGGTAAGCCATACAAAATAAAAAGAGCATACTTGTATAATGAATACGAACATGGAGGTCAAAAGTTATTGAATATTAAAGCATTGGATCTTTCATTAAAGCATCAGTTATACAAAAGGTATACCTGAATCCTAACTGGTTCACTAGTAAGCTAATAAGAGTATTTCACCCAATGTTCAGTAAGGACCTATTTCCATTTCTACAAATTACAACTGATCATTTTCAGATATTGGAAAAGAAAAATAATTTCCAAGATGTCATTATTTTTCAAACAAGCAATGCAAAGTTTGTTGCAATTCCAATTTAATCCACCTGAAAATAGGGACCAAATTTTACAACAATTATTGTGGCTAAATTCTCATATAATAGTTGATAAAAGGCCTGTATACATTGACAAGATGTTTGGAAAAGGAATAATGTTTTTAAATGACATTATAAATGATGCTGGGGTAGTGATGCCATACATACAGTTAAAAAAACGTACGGGGACGTATGCTCTCTTCAAAAATATAATCAACTAACCGCAGCAATACCATATAATTGGAAGAAGAAAATAAAAGGGAGGAAAAGGTCTGATATTGTCTGTCAACCATGTATTAAAGATCTCACATGGATGAGGAAAATACGGATAAACAAAGAAATATACCAATTCCATCTAGAACAAAAAAACTGGTTGCTTTTCCATATAAACTACAAAATAGCTGGGAAGAAATTTTTGATGTTCCAATCCCCTGGCATAACGCATTTGGACTAATACGCGAAACAACACCAGACTCAAAAATTAGAATTTTTCAATACAAGTTATGATACAAAATATTGGCAACAAATAGAAATCTATACAAGTGGGGAATACAATCTTCCCAACTCTGCAGATTTTGCTCTGAGGAAGCAGAATCTATAGATCATCTTTTTTGGTACTGTCCTTATGTAGCATGTTTTAGGTCACAGGTACAAGAATGGAAGAATAAATGCAATATTTGTTTTGAATTAACGTTACAAATAGCAATACTTGGAGACTTAAAATGTAGTAGTCAGACAATTAATAATATAATAATTATTTTAGCAAAAATATTCATCTTTAATTCCAAATTGGTGGAATCATTGAAAATAGAAAGATTTCATAATTGTGTGAAGCATCACAGTACAGTAGAAATTTACATGGCCAATAGAAACCCCATATGGCTTTGGTTAAAAGATAGATGGACAGTGTTGGGTGTGGATGAGGGGTGGATCAACTGAAACTGGGTTCTGTAAAATGCACAAGATTTGTAAATATTGTAAAATAACACAAAATGTATAAGCTAGAGCTAAATATTAAAATGGCACAATGTAATTGGTCTCAACTTTTGGTCACAGGTAATTAGAGGTTAGGATGAGTGTAAAATATAGAAAGCAATAATATAAAACAAAAAAAGTGGGATTGGAAATGATGTATATTTTAGAACGAAGACAATCATGTTGTCAAATACTGTAGCTGACCTTTCCCCCCCAAAAAAAATAAATAAATAAATAAAACCTAGGTTAGCTAAGGGTCCACGCCAGGGCTTGATTTCTTAATCGCGGTCACGCAAAGCCTGCATGAATCTCTCCGCCCGTTCCTCGGTCTCGAGGCAGTGGTTGACGACCTTGCGCATCATCTTAACCTCATTGGTCTCTTCGGAGTGGTAAGACTGGAGCAGATCCTGGCCATCGGGGTCTGTCGTCAGTACAGCATCCAGGAAGCTTCCAATGAACCCAAACCTCTCCGCTATGTCGTGCTTGTAACGCTCCAAGTCCTGGGAATACATCGTAGAGTGCGGCGACCGGGCATGTGAGCTGTGTGGCGTGTCTCTTACTGTGGAACTGTGTCGTCGTGTGTTTATATGGTAAATTCTGAACTCTGTGCGTGTAGCCACATTTGATTGGTTGACTGCACGCTCCTGTGTTCAGGCGTGCCTTGTGTGACACGTCTTCCCTGTGTATTTTGTTTATGTGCAACAAACAGTCAAACGCAGAGTTTCAATTCAACAACTTTATTTCCTTTGTAATAGTGTACAAATACAAGTTTCGGCTGCGTTTATTTGCGATGCACAGTTACGCATCACGCACGGGTGACACCCTTGCACTAAGTGAACAACAAGACATCTTCCATACGCATCACATAGGGAACGCCAAACAGATGCATGTTATGCGCACACACTACCGCGGAGATAAACTCCCGGTTGCTCTCAGGGATGCTAATGTCTCTGCACATTTCTTGCAGCTGCCCAATCATAGCATTGATGTCGGATTTGTGTATCCAGAACTCTGCGTATTCTACGGGAAGCAGTTGATTATATTGCATCAGTACGTCTAGCGCACGCATGATTTCCGGGATCCTCGTGCTGTAACAGGGTTGCGTGATCACGAACCGCAGATCATGGGTCTTATCGCCGAGTGCAGCGAGCCCCTTGTCTGCGAAGCTCCACACAGGAGGCTCTTGTCTGACTGCAATGAAACATACAACATTTAGGTTAGTTTAATAAAAGTATGTCAGTTAAGAGCGGCATCTCACGATTCATTCCAGGGCTCGATTTCACTGCACATTTGCGTCGTACTCACCGAACTTGCCCCTAGGTCCGCGCGACACCAGGTCTTCGTACAAAAAATGGTCTCTCTCACGCAAAGCCCGGATGAATCTCTCCGCTCACTCCTCGGTCTCGAGGCAGTGTTCGATGACCTTGCGCATCATCCTAACGGGATTTATCTTACTGTGGTAACACCACAGTAGATCCTGCCTGTCGGGGTCTGTCGACAGGACATCGTTCACAAAGCTTTTAACGCATTCCAGCCTCTCCGCTATGTCGTGCTTGTAACGCTCCAACTCCTGGGAATACATAGTAGAGTGCAGCGACCGGGCTTGTGAGCTGTGGAGCTAACTGTCTCTTACTGTGGACATGCGTCGCAGTGCGTTTATGGTAAATTCCGAACCCTGGGCGTGTAGCCGAATACAATTGGTTGACTGCACGCTCGAACCATGCGAAAGAATCCCAGGGTGCTCTCGCAAAGCCCTGTGGCAGCAACGACACTTGTGTTCTGTTGTTTTGATGTGTAAATAGTTTGTGATGTGTAAATTGATACGATGTTCCCCGCAAGCTTCAGCGTGCTCTTGGAGAATATAAACATCATGATAGCCCAACTGGAGCCCGAGTGGTACGCCAAACACTTTGGTTTCTACAGAGCCTGCGCGCACGGGAACAGTTACAGGTCCATGGACAGAGTGGACGTGGAGGACTTTAGCTGGCTGCTGTTCGAGTACGAGGTGCATGCTCTGCTGATCAAAGTCTTGGCGGGGCTCATGAGCGTTCAGCATAGCACGGGCAAGGGCGGGGTGACGACCGCTGCTCTGTGCACGCTCAAGAACATGTACAGTTCTTACGCCACCCTGTTCAGAGACACGGTGTCAAGAGCCTATGAGGGGTTCGTATGCGTGCGCGAGAGAGCCGAGAGTGTGCGAAAGGCCCAGGGTGTCATGTCCGTGCTTCTCACCGCGGGCTTGGGTGCAGATCAGAGCGAACCGCACTGCGGTTCCCAGTTTGTCCGAAGCAGAGTCTTGCGCTCTGTACTGGAAGGGATCGAAGCGCCCCCTCACATCGGCAGCGCTTTGGCGAGCGCTTCCGTGGACGGAGCGTCTCGTGGAGACGACCCCCTTGGTTTGGAGCGGTCTGTGTACGCGTTCATGAAACGTAGAGGGTTCGAGGGTCAGGTCACAAAGGGGAGGGCCTCTCTCGGTCATATGAGTAACCGGGAACCGGTGGTGCATTTTAAGTCGAGCGTTCCGCTTGAAAAGCGGATGCTGTTCGATTCGCCTTGGTCAAACAATCTAGCCGCTCTCTAGCGCACTGTACAATAAAAAAGGAGGAGAACACTAGGGATCTGAGAAGGGAAGTGCTCTTGGCCATGTCTAGATACTGCCAGGAGGAGTGGGTGAGGACAATGGTAAAACTGCACGTGTCCCGAGGCGAGCTCATGAAACTGGCTCTGCTGAGCGGCGACGCTGGCTGTGGGAAATCGTACGCTCTCTCGCTGCTGGACAAGAAGCTGCGAAACATGAATGTCAGCGTGTCGGTGAGCGCCATGACCAACAGGGCCGCGGGCACTCTCATGGAAAAGGGATCTAGACGGCGTCTACACGTTCCACAAGATGATGGGGTTCAAAAAGGAACTGTTGCGCGATGACTTTACGCGGCAGTACTACAAAATGTACTGGAACGTGATTACTCGTTTCAACACACTGAGCCGGTCTGAATTGCCCGCGGCGCAGGACATGGTCCCGACGAGATGACACGCGTGTAGACAACCGAGACCCGAGTCGTGCGCAGTGTGTAGCGAGACGTTCGCGCTGCTCAGGGTGCCCAAGAGTCCCTCGGAGCTGGCCCCGATGGAGGACACTCCGCCGTTCCTGGGGATGAACGCGCTGATCGTGGACGAGTACGGTCTGATGAACATGGAGATGTTCGAGAGGATGCTGGGCTGCCTGGCTCTCTTTTACGGGCCCGCCAGTGGTCCTCTGATAGTCTTCTCGGGCAGCGTCTCTCAATTGCAGCCCGTGGGATCTGGTCTGCGCGTTTGGGAAACGGAGCGCTTCGAAGGGCTCCTCGCCTCGTCAACGCCGCGCTTTGTCAACAGGCGGCAGTTCGAGGACCCGGGTTACGCAGAGGCTTTGACGTACCTTAAGTTCAACGCGGTCACGGAAGAGTCTCGACGCATTTTCAGAAGCCAGGTGTCCATCCGCAAGACCGACGTCATGGACCACGAGTACGAACCTGACAAGCCGCGGATTTTCCACCAGGACCAACAGCAGATTACATACACCGCGGCATACATGAACAATGTGAAAGTCAAGGCCCGCGTCGGGGACAAGTTTCTCAGCGTTGCTCGAACCTGCTCGTGCCGCAAAGGACCGAGCGCCTGGTACGACGTGCTGAAGCAGGCCGCTCAGGCGCTGCCCAAGCTCTTTTCGGTGCCCAAATACCGTCCCGGGATCCCACGGAGAGGGAGTATCTCAAAGTGGACAAGCTCTGGGTGGGCTGCAAGGTACGAATGATCTGGCACATGGAATTTAACGGTATACAGGTCGCGAGCAAAAAGACGCAGTCTCTGTCCTCGCTGTCATCCGGTTCACTGGGCACGCAAAGCGGCGCGGTCCAGCAGCAACAACCCCGTTCCATCACAGACACGGAAGGCGTCGTGCAAGACTTTACTTTCAAGCGAGAGAGTCAGTTTAAACAATTCTACGTGAAGGGGTCTCAGACCGGAACCCTGTACAAGGTGGCGTTTTCCACGTGGAAGTACATGAACTGGACAGTGAGCACGCACCCGCTGGCCTGTCTGGTGGCGATGAACACGTACGACTGCCAAGGCAGCACCGTGCATGGGCAAGTGCTCTACCACCCGCCCAGACATTTCTCCATGTCACCGATAAAACCCTCAGTGTACATTGTGCTCTCTAGGGTGGTGAAAAGAGAGAATCTACAAATGACAAACTGCAACTTTGCAGAGACCGTTGGAGCGGTGGACTTTTACAATGACAGACTGGTGGCTTATCGCAAGAGGGTCGAGATGAACTATTCATTTTGACGCACCAATACACACATACAAACGCACGCACACACATACACACACCATACACACATACACACACCATACACACAAACACCCTCCAGTCATCAGGCCTCATTGGATCTGTCATCGTCGACGCTAGAACCACGCGCGGCAAGGGCGAGGAGATGAGCGCGGGCGCTACGTGGCACGAGCTAACGCTTGAGGAGTTGATATGCCTCACGTCGTCAAAGTCTATAACGGCACTCTCCGAAGAGTACGAGAAGAAGCCTAACAGAGTGCCGCTGTTGATCAGCAAGCCGAGTGCTACGATTGAGCCGGACCAGAGTCTCACACCGCCCCGGGCCAGCGCGCAAGACGATCTCAATTCGTACATCGTGCTAAAGTGGTGCCCTTGGTTCTCGCGGACGTTCTGCGTGCTTTCGGACACAAATCTCAACTTGCTCACAGTCAGGTTGCTCAGGCTCAACAGCGACGAGGCCCCCATTCTGCTGGAACTACTAGCGGTCGCGTCTCTCGTCCTCAAGCAGCCCAACGTACCATACGCGCCGAGCTGTGGCGATGTAGCTCAGGCTGAGTTGTTCCTATTCCGCGGCTGACTGCCTGCCTGCCTCAATCACTCACTCGCTGACAGACTGACTGATGATTCGGCGTACTAGCGCATCGCCTGCCACACGTTGTAGCGGACCCGAACCTCTCCTCTCGCAGTCCACTCGGTTAGACGTCAGCTATGTCGTCCACGAGAGTATACCGACCGATCCGTACGTACACAAACAACCTGAGCGAATGTCGGCGCGGTACCACCGAGATCCCTTTCGGGTGCTACAGATACGAGTCTGCTAAGAACAATCTGCCCGGTGGCCTGTTCCACTTTGTCAGAGACGCAGACTCTTATGGGCCCACGCTACACGGACTCAGCGCCGGCTTCGTAAGAAACCTTAAAGATGTTGCGGTCTACGCCGCCAGTAGCTCCATTGCCAACAGACCGTTCCTGAACACACCGCACCTGTACGAGGTGGAGCTGATCAACACGGGACACGAGTCCCTGAAGCAGGAAGACCGTTTCACAGTGTAGCTGCCCGACCGACAGGACGTCGCGGTGCAGCTCAAGGTGCACGGCGATCCGGGGTACGACATTTCGGTGAACAAGGGCATCTGGGGAGGACTGCTGGCCACGAGACGAGTGAATTGCGAGTGCGGCGGAGACCCCGTGGAAGAGGTGATACAGGTTATCAGGCATGAGTTTGAGTTCGACGTGTTTCAACTGATTTCACCTTACGCGCCCCAGAGTATACTGTCGATGATGACGCTGGTGGCCAACAGGGCTAATTATCACCAAGTCAGTAACGCGATGAGAAACAACGCCGCTGAGGCCGTAAACAACGACTTTGACGCTGCCGTGATAAGCGCCATCGTCGAGGACGAGAGTGTCAAACGGTTCCTGAGAACTGTGGTCAGACACGCTATGGATATCGTGGCGAGCGTGCAAGGCTTCGCTGGAGGACAGGTGGTGAGAGCCTGCAACGGATATAATGTCAGCGCAGTCAAGACCGGTGACAGATTCATGGCCCAGCTCAGTATGAGCAGATGGCTTTCGTGAGAGGTTGAACGAGAAGTGAACATTCGCCATATATCTCTTCTGGCTATGTGCTGTAAAGAAGTGTACAAGGTGTTTTTGTGTGTTTTTATCATTGTATAATATATTGTAGCACTTGTATACAATTGTGTAATAACGAATGACCCCAATAAAGAAACCCCACAACGCGTATGTCTTTATCTCCCGTAGTCTTTATTTGTTTCACAATATGAAAGTACATTATAAACACACAGTGCCACTGACTACTACAGCCAGCCCTCTGCATACAGGATTGTGTAATAAAGAATGAACCCAATAAAGAAACTCCACAACATGTATCTATCTGTGTTCCCTCTATTCTCTCCTTTCACAATACAAGAGTACAAGACACACTGTGTGTGTGTGTGTGTGTGTGTGTGTGTGTGTGTGTGTGTGTGTGTGTGTGTGTGTGTGTGTGTGTGTGTGTGTGTGACCTAATGAGCAAAATTAATAACATTGAACACCGAATAGGTGAGAGATTCATCTTTCTCGACTCAGGAACTGGGATTCATGAATAAGGCCTTCTTATACTTTTTAATGCCCTTCATGCGTTTTTGTACTGTATGCGGTGGAGCTTGCAGGCCTTGACAGTGTCGTCAACTTTAGCGTACAACATCTGTAGCATGGCAGGCGAGTCGACCAAAGGTCTGAGTCTGCTGAACACCACCGCGGATTCAGAGTCGCCGGTAGCGTGCTCACTCGAGATTTGCAAGTCTCCGTCGACCGGGCTGTCGTCAGTGGTGTTTTCAGCGGTTGCTGGGCGCTCGCTTGCGACTCGTGAGTCGCCGTGGACTGAGCCGCTCTCGGCAGCCACGGCGATCTTTTGTGTCCCCAACGCTATGGTCATCCATCATTGATTGGCCTGTGGCTCGCCGGTGGTCTTGGTGAGATGTCCCAGATACTCGCACAGGTCTTCTTGTCGCTCTTCTTCAGGCTCATTTTCAAAAGGGCTCCACCACCATCTGACATCCTCGAGAGTACCGTTGTCTCGTGTAAAGCGCCGGTGTGGAAACACAGTCTAGCGAACCAGGGCGACGTTCAATAGGACCAGTGTGCACAGGGTTCCAGTTATGCACTGATCCGTGCGACTCTCCGGCGAAACAGATTCACTCCGCGGTCTCGATCTGACTTCGTACTCGCTCTGTAGATCCGCGTGCACCATGTCCTTCGGCGCCTAGTGAGACGTGCTGTCTCTTTCCTTAATAAAGTGAGACTAAAAAGAGAGCGAAATCTGCGCTCAGCTTAACGTCACCTGGGTCAGTCTTATAGCTCCCCAGTACATCAGGTATGCGGGCGTGCCGAAGAATAGCGGCGATGTGTACGATAGGGGCACTAGAGCAAGGTGGGCCGTGTTGTAGAGGATGAGGAGCGCCGTGAGACTGCACCAAAAGACTGGCGCCGGGTTGTAGCGGTCGTAAGGGTCACATAGTAGTAGCGGCCGATCGCAGTGTCCAAACGCTCGCCTGCTGTAGCGCGCCTCTGCGTTGTCAGAGTGAGACAGCCTCTCCTCCCTGTAGAGAGCGAGCACCTCGCTTTTTCTCGTGGTCAAGAGGACCGAGTACTGCAGCTGCCTGGTCCTCTCGAGCAGGGTGTTCAGTTCCAGACACGCGTACGGTGCGATAGATTTTACAGCCGCGACCAACAGCATCGCCTTGTACCCGGTGAGCCACTCGGAGTTCCTCGTCGTCAGCTCGCTCAGGGCCTAGGTCGTACAAGAGGTACACTGCGGAAATGAAGAAGACATACAATCGAGTCCCTTGGTAACATGACATGAGTTCAAGTGGATCGACAAACTAGTCTGCAGAAGCCGATCGTGTTAATCCAGACAAACACGAACGTCATCCATTGTACAATCGGAGAGACTGACCGCGTCTGCCCGCGTCTGCCCGAGCATTCCATCCACGACGTGTAAATGTACGTGGCTAAGAACAAGGTGAACATGATAAGTTTCTGGGCAGCGGACACGCCCGACATCGGGTCCGCGATCGCCCTGTTGTCACTGCGACCATTTCGTCTCTCCGAGCTCAGCATGGTCAGAATGAAACCTCCGATCAAGGTGACGCACACCGTCACAGACCACAGGGCTCCCAGTAAACCCCAGGTGAACGTGTTCCGCAATCTAAGTATGTGAACAAAGAACGAGGCGAGCTTGCGTAGTTCATTGAGCAACGTGGCGACGTCCATGGGCTTGCCGTCGTCCTTGTCTTGTTTGCGCGCGCTTATAAGGGGTGTCTCTCGCCAGACTCTGCAACGTATCCATGTTGACCCGGTCAGCCGAGGACTCTTGTGACATCGCACTGCCCTGTTGTTGTTGTTGTTGTTCTAGTAGCACGTCTCTTATGCTGGCCTTTATTGAATCGATCATCTTGTCTTGCTCTTTCTGTGAGACCGCTTGTCTCTCGGATTCCTCTTTGTTATACTCCATCGCTATCTTCCTCCTTTGCTCCTCGGTCAGATTCCCGGTCTGAACAAATGATTTGTCCCCATGACCCGAAACGGCGCTCGGATTGTACATAGCCTGACCCCTGAAGAACTCTTGCCCGCTTGGCAGCAGTGGCGTTTCTGCGTGTGGTGGTTGGGTAAAGGTTTGAAGTATGGGCACCAACTACATAATGCTCTGCAGAGCTTGTAATTGCGCTTGCGACTGCTGCCAGTGCTGCTGATGCGGTGCCGTATGCTGCTGCTACTGATGAGGCAGACCCTGCTACGGTTGCTGCTGCTGCAAAAGCTTGACCATGTTATCAATTTGAGTCTGAGTAACATCCATCGCGCTTTTCCTACGTCTGGGTTCGGGCTCAGATGTATCATCCCCTGTAGGGTCTGTTACGCCGAGGTTAGTATCTTTTTCGCTAGGTTTAATGCCAGCGCACAGTTTAGTTTTCACCCCGGTGCGCCTGGTGAAATCCTTAGCTCCTTGCACTGTGAACAGGGTGTCCGGATCCTCGGGACATTTCAGGCTCTGAGTCAGTACGATATTCTGAACCTTCACGGCCTCTAATAAATCCTTGAGCACTTCCATTGTTGCAGTTTGGTCTAGCACGGCCTTCCTCAGGGCCGACACGGTCTCTGTGACACTTCTGAGATCGCGTCCGAGGTGTCAGAGTTTGGTTGGGACACTTGACGCCCGCGTCCAGGGCAGAGTGTTTGAGTGTGGAAAAGCCCATCCTGGTCATCGTCCGGGCCAGAACCCCACTTGTCACCAGGGTACAAAAGCCACCCGGTCTCATGGACATAGAGACTAAACTGCACTCCTCGGTCACGGGTCCGATCTTGTTGTCTCCCACTGTGCCCAAGCTGAAACTCATGTTCATCTCTGACGACACCACGGCATTGACATACTCGCCGTCGTCGCACGCGACACAGCAGTACAGGAACGTTTTGTCCACAGACTTGCTGTGAACATGCCAGTAACACTTGACTCGACCGATGTCCTTCTTGACTTTGTGCAAAACCACCGCCTTGCCATGTTGTGGGTGACACGCGCCCGAGTACGACAAGTTGTTCACCACAAAGAAGTCCTTCCTCGACTCCGGGTACACCTCACCCTGCGCCGCTCCAAACACGCTACACACCCCGACGAGGAACTTGTTGTCACTGCCGAGCGACACGACGCTAGCGAGCTGAGGTGGGGTGCAGGTGAAGGGGAAGCTGCCACGCTCGTCATTCGTGCGGGTCCGCGTCAGCTCGCACATCAGCTCGGATAGCTTTAGGGCATCCGAGACCTTGAGCTGGAACATGCTCCGTAAGTACGCCCTAGTCCTGACTTCGTCGCAGTTGCTCCCCTGAGCAGGTGTCGACAAAGCGCTTTTGCACCATTTATAATGTTCGCTGTTCACTATGACAATCACGTGCTTGGAACTCGTGCGAAATACACAGCGGCTACCTCAACGCGACCCGCGGTACAACGCGACAAGGCCTGCTCCGCACACTGTGAATTTGTCACTCTCGATAACTCCAGCCACTGCGTCGGAAAGGTCTCGGCTTTCGCCGGCAGCTGACGACGACGACGACAACGATGAGCGGCGAACGAGCATCTTATTCTTCAACTTATCGTTCCTTGTCTTCTCACGATGATGGGCTTTTCGCATCGTCCTCATTGTCGCATCGTGAAGTTCTCGGAGTCAGCAACTCCGAGGCAGGACCCCCGAGTAAAAGGGTGAGAACTGAGCCGGACGACGTGAACGGACATCCTCCTGCTAGGATCCACACGGCCGCTGTCAGCCGCTGGGGCGATCGGGTTTTGCGAGAAACGTAGCGTCCGGGGAGTTCTATTAGTAATCCTATCATGTTCCTCGGCGCCGGACCCCGGGGTGCTTCAGATGATTGAACCCCAAACTCGCGAATCGGGCCGAAGCAAGGCTATTCAGCTGCGATGGCCGCAGATGCTATATTCCACATGTTCCCCGAGCCCGTCGAGACGCAGGATCTGGAGGCGTACAAGATCAGCGAGAACGATCGCTTCATACAGAAACAGTACCCGATGTTGTACATGAATCTCAACGCGCCCGATCACCCCTCCATAGTCGACGTGCAGTACGAGAACGCGAGCGCTTGCTGTCCCTTGTGCGACTTACACAGGAACACGTTGGATTCCATCAAAGTGCTAAAGCTCCACGAGGTCAAGGGCTACCTCGACTCGTACGACCACCGATTCACAGAGGAGCAAGTCAACGTTCATCTGGCCCACGCCGCGAGGGGTGAAGATGTCATCGGGGCGATACAGAACATGGCCGTGGACCTGCTCGGCAAGTCGTACTCGCTAGCGAACGCCGCTTCTCTGTGCATCATGAACCGCGTAAGAACGCACTTGGGTAGACTGCTCTTAGTCCTGGACCCGGAGGTGGCGAAGGTTCACAACGACTTTGTGAAACAGTTCAACGGGCTTGCGGCTACGTGTCAGTCGTTGACGAAATCTAAGCACAACGAGACCAAAAGAGCCCCCGCGACCAATCCTCTGTTGTAGTTTCACGATACGATGAGGATTCACAGTAACCGAGTAGAACATTAAGTACTATATAGCACACCTTAACTGTATCACCACACAGTACCACACAGTACGATCGAGGACGGCGTCCTCGTTTATTGTGTATGTAGAAATATATATATATTATATATATAAAATATATATAATATATATAATATATAATATATCCATCCTCATTATATTCATTCCGGATTCCTTTACCACTCACTTACTACCCTTGGTCGATGAGCAACCATGAGGCTTATGACAGCCCTGGCGCTCTCGTGGCTCCCGTGTCTCATGGGCTCCCCGTTAGGCAACAACGATAAACCGTACGGCTACGCTCCCTACGCTTGGATCACCGTCAGATCGTGTAACACCCAGACGGGCTGGTGTCAGGGCAGGAGCTGTAGCAGCTTCGCTTTGACCGTGGACATGGACAAGTACAATCGCGCGAGTGACATGTGCACCCACTACTGCCCGGGCATGATCTACGCCCACTGGATACCCTTTCGAGACCCCATGGAGCATGGCGCAGAGAGCGATACCGAAGGCTCCATACTCAGCGCCTACGTTAGAAAACTAGACAGGTCCTTGTGTCTCGCGGTCCCCGGCGGGTTCAAGTGCTCTGATCGCGTGGTCTTGGACACCCCGTTGAACAAGATATTGATTCTGCTCCACACCGCGCCTCGTAACAGAGACTATTACTTCGGCGATGACCCTATGGCAGAGTGCAGACCCGATCCCCAGTGTGCAGCGTTCAAGCTCTTGAGGAGGACGCTGTACGCACCCGCGGAGAGCCGAGAATGGCCCGAGACGGACGACGTCCTGGCTATCCAAAACTCCCTGTACGCATGTGTGCTTTCCTACGTGGGCCTCGGGGACACGGAGTCCGTGGCCGCCTGTTACGCGCAACTAGGGGACAACTGTTTCGTGTCCGAAGGTAACAGGTTCTGCATAGGCAATTACAGAACCCCTCAGGTGGGCATAACCAACGCGGACAGCTCCGCGTCGGCTCCGATCGCCATCTGCGGGGTCTTGAGTCCCGCTAATCTAAAGGATCGGGACCCTGCCTACAGACCCACGGCGACAGAGATCCGGGACTTTCTCATACCCTCGTCGCGCGATGCCACCGTACTCTCTTTGGACCAAGCCGTGTACGGTTCGAACAATAGACTTTCGGTCGCGCTCGACGTAGCCACCTTCTCCACAGTGGCCGAGGCGGGCCCCGTGATCATGAAGGTGTCGCTGGACGAGTCCCTCGTTCCCTCAATCTCACCCGCAGGCCTCGACTTCCCCGCGATCATCAACACCGTAGGTGAAACGCTGTCCAAGGTCATAGTGTCCATGCACTCAGGCGTGATCATGCTGAACGCGACTGACTGGGATGCGACCGGGTGTCCTGGCGTGGACTGGCCATGTGCGAGTTTCACCAAACTCGCCGCGGATCTCGCTTCTGCTCTGATCAAACACGACGCGCGGAAACTCTTCTTTAGGCTGCCCAGATCCCAAAGGCTCTTGAGCGCCATAGACTTCTCGCAGCTGAGCGATTTCGATGCATTCGTCACCGTTTGGGCTAGGGCCAGGAGAGTGAACGTCACTGTGACATCGACCTCGTTCGAGACGCTCAAGCGGTTTCCCGAGCTGGTCACGGTCGCATTCGGTATCAACCAGTTCGTCGTCGCCCGGGTCGATTCGGATTTCAGACGTGGCGTTCGATCCGACGCCCCCGGGATATTAGGTATCTTCGGTGTGGCTACCGCGGCCACGAGGCCTAACGACAGACGCAAGCGCTCCCTGTCTGACCAGTCCGGAGTGGTGAGTCTGGACCCTATCAACGTTCCCGAAACATAGTACAAGGACCCCATGTCCGGCGCCAAGAACTGTCTGGACCCGCAGTACAACATAGGCTTGAGTAACACAATCGTGTGTCCCGGCCTCATTGCCGCACACTTGGCATTGGGCATATTCAAGGAGCCCCACAAGGAGCTGTACGTCACCAGCTACGATAAAATCTACATAGCCAATTTGTACCACCTCGAGTCGTGCACCCCGGGCGAGCCCAGCAGAAAAGCTTAAGTGTCAGCGAGGCCTCCGCAGACCGCGGTCAACATCAACACTCTAATCCCCACCAAGGACAGCAAACACTACATGGTGGGCATCCTGGATTTAGAACACGTCGTGGAGTATGCACCTCCTGTGAACAAGGTGTGCACTGCGCACAACACCGGTGAGATGACACACAGTGTGAACGTGGTATCGGTGGACGACGGCTACACGGTGGACAAACCGGTGGTCGAAATCGAACACGGGGTGATAGTGAAACCGGTCGAAGTTCTGCATTTCGTCTCCAACTTCACCCCGGGCATAGACTACATCAGCCTGAACGTCAGCTGTGTCAATTACGATGTGAGCGCGCTGAGGCCCTATCTGATTGCCATATGCGGAGGTGACAGCAGTTGTAGGAAGGACTACGGCAGGATCTGCAACTCGGCGCACGAGGTCATCAACGATGCTCGCAGGGCCAAAGAGCTGATGCGGGAAGGTCTCGAGGAGTTGGCCATGCAGGAGAAAAAGGCTAAGATGTACGAGCTGCCCGACAACGCGCCCTTCCCTTGGCTGGACAACCCGCAGCGAGGCCGATCGAGGCGAAAGCGGTTTCTCTTCGCTCTGACAGGAGTTGCGGGCTTGGGGCTTGCGTGGCACGTTTCCGATAGGGTGGACGCCTTGGAGCAGCAAATGGACTTGACGAAGTCTATGTACGTCTCGCTGTCTAACAATTTAGTCGAAGTGAGCAATCGGCTCGACCACAAAGTAGCCCACATCGATAGTTATCTCGTCGATCAGTATGCGAAATTGAAGAAAAAGGACAAGGTTGTCAGCGAGAACTTTGTCATGCTGATGGATGTCATTATTAGGAACACGGAAGCGGCCTTTCGCGACACCAGCATCAAGTTCTCGGTCATGGCCAGAGAACTATACTGGTCATGGCTTTCCTCTCAGATGCAGAGCGTGACCCATCAGATGATGCAGGCCGCGATACACACCAAGTTCATGGCCAGAGGAGTGGAAAACTGTCTGAGGCAGATAGAGTCAAAGCGCTCGGGCAGCTTCCCCAGCGGCATGGCGGTCATGCAGGAGCACCCCGGACTGTCCGAGTTCCCGACCGTAGGCGCGGCCCTGTACAAAGACAGAAAGCTCTTCATAGTACACTTTGTCCCCGGGACCGTGGACAAGACCATAGTCAGAGGGGTCATACCCATGCCCAAAATGAGCATGGACCGAGTCCCTTGCTGGCCCGACTACAACGTGTGGCTGATAGACGGCAAGTATTACGAACCATCCGAATGTCATGGCAAGTACTGTCACAAGCCCAAGCTTCACAAGTGGTACCTCAGATGTGTGAAGGATCCCAGCGAGTGCAAGACGGTGTGCGCTCCCTGTCACCGAGGCATCTGCTACCAGGATAACAAAGTCACATGGATGGAGGCCTCGGCCGCGGTGGAGATCGAGTCTCCTCCACTCAAACCGTTCTCCGGGCTGCACATATCGGACGGTCCGGTCTCCTTCTCCGAACTGCTGAAAGCCAACATCCCGCAAGTACCCGAACTACAGGTGCTAAAGTCCTTAAATTACAGCAGCGTAAAGCACATCGACATGCAAAAACACCTGAGTAATATCACACGAAGCATCGAAGAGTTTGACAAGCGCTACGATACAATTACGGCCAGCAGGGTCACGTTCGGAGGGTGGCTTTCGGGATTCGCCAGCGACGCGGCCCTGTGGACTTCTGTTGCTCTACTCATGGCTTGGTGCACCGCGCTATCGCTGGGGATCGGATACGCGGTGTTCTTTGGAGGTGGGGGAGGAGGAGGAGGCGGTGGAGTGAGCTCACAAACTATATGAAGCGGCCCAAGATATTGTAGATGACACACACACACACACACACACACACACACACACATACACACACACACACACACACACACACACACTTGTACGTACAATGTATGTATACTGTTATACCTTGACCTTTCTTTGGACGCTTGAATAAATTACTAGTCTGTCAAAGAATTTATTTGTCATTGTGTATGATTTCAACTGATGCTTGTGAGAGCCAAGGGGTTAGGATTACAAATACACACACACACACACACGTACACACACTGAAAATGAGTTTGTGATGATACAAAATTATTTATTTCACCTTATACCAAGCATAACTACACACAAACTACAAAGTTTACCTCGGCTTACATACTCCTATCCATACATCTTTTCATCGTATACTTTAGTTCTGTAAAGCCCATGTTGGGTCACAGGTGATATGAATGGAGATCAGACATTCATTGAAAGATGACAACGTTCTTGGTATCCTTGATACTATTATCTGTTGATTTTAAAATTGGCAGAATTAAAATTAGCACAACCCCGGAAGCTTTAATTACTCGGTCTGCGCAAAACCACTGAAGCGTTTCCCCTGGAGATCACCAAATCAACAGGTTCTACGATCTGTAGTTCATTTCGCTTATCGGGTATTACAAACTCCTTGGGTGGTTGAAACAAGTCACCTGAGTGCGACCCAAAGAACCATCCGCCCACGGGGCAAGGCTTACTTTTGTCCAAGTGAACGTAGAGGTCTACGATCATGGAGCCTTTGACGTGCATGTCGCATATGTCCCCGTTTTCATCAGGTCTGATCGTGGTGTAACCGCTTCTGTTCATACTCAGGACAGGGGTGTATTTTTACCCTTGGGCAGAGCTAGTCTGCTGTGGTCTGGCATGTTTGGATTGTTCAGTCACGTGTTGATAACCCAGCCATGGTCGGATTTAGCAGCTGTGATTGGATGTTCAAACAGTGCCAGGTGTTTCACGTTTTCTTCTCCAGCCAATGGTGAGCGAATGAACTCCCAGCCAGTCTGGTGTGGTCTGGTATGTAAAGCCCTTGCATGAGCTGGCCACTTCACAGAGTCTGCGAGGCGTGGAGAGCTACTACACTGGCTCACATTTCTTTCATAGACTACACAGTACGTGAGCTGGCCTCTTCACAGAGTCTGCGAGGCGTCGAGAGCTACTACTCTGGCTTACATTTTCTTTCCTAGACTACAGTGTACTTATTGCTGCGTGTAGCCTGGTTGATTTCATACGGGACCGGGTCTCATTTTAAACCATAGACTACAGTGTGCTTAGTGTTCTGCACAGCCTGGCTGATTTCAAACGGGACACATTATAGTTCCATTGGGACCCAAGTGGCTTTATTCTTTGATATACAATAACGACAAGACGACGACAACAACAACAACAACAAGATGGAGGAAATAAAACAGAGATTTATTGTGACAGACCACCCTCCGTGGTACAATTCAGTTACCCAGCATAGACGTGGTTTCAGCTGCGACAGCCCACATGGACTGTTTGATAAAGTGGTCAGCCTGATGATGCTCAAGCAACAGGGCTTGTCTGTTGAGAAAAAGAGAAAGGGTACTAACCGAAAACCATACACAAGATTATCAGGAGCATGGTGATCCGAGATATTAAGACTATACAGCAAAACCCTTCAACCTCATTGCTGCTTGCGCTCATGGACCTGGTGGACATCGAGGGTAGGAATGACAAGGCTGGCGTCAAACACATGTTACTGTCATGTAGTAACTACACTGCCTTCTATATACTGAATAAAGAGCTTACCAAAGGTGGTAAGAAGGTGATTCCAGTGGTCACGCAGTACTATACAACCCAGAATGTAGCTTATTTCGACAGTGCCAGGTCCATGATCGGAACCTACTATTTGCAAATCCAGATGCCGGGAAAAAGTACTCTGGATGATTCTTACTTTGTGCAAGAAGTACTGTTCGTCCCAGGGCCCGAGAGCCTCAAGGTTTTGAAATTGGTCACGGGTGACAAGTTTGACTTTTGGGACATGAGCCTCGAGGTGCCCATGCACACCGCGGCTCTCACACCTTCCTTTAGACATGTACAGCCCTTTAAGTTGCTGCGCAGCAAGTACAACACACAGAGTAACAACAATGAAGCACCGGCCTCTCACATGAAATATATATACCCCATGTGATAGACGCAAGTTCGGGTGACACGTTGACGAAAAAGCGCGAGACTAGCGTGGATTGGTTCACTGAGCCCCAAGTAAAATGTGATCTGAAGCACTTCCAGTACAAGAACGGTTTACCTCGTACTGTCTACTGTAGAAGGAGCGGTAGGTTACGCAATGGCAAGCGATTGAACATGGTTCCCGTTGTCACTTTGAGAAAGTCTCAGGTTCAGTGTCCTACACTGTACGTGTCTACCACATTAAGGTTTTACAGGGCCATGAAGCAATGTTGTGTCAAGGGCAATGGGGATATGGCGGGCTGCTGGAGTGACACGCTAACCGAATTGGTGAGGGCGACCTTCGTCGCCGGAACTGACATGTATCACGGACATATACACTCCAGCTCTGGCAGCTTTCCTGTCAAGCATGTGAATCCAAGCAGTTGGTGCAATCACATCCCCAAGTACCTGGAGATCAAGATTTCGGACCACATCATGGTCGAGGTGGTGGACTTGGCCATTAAATTGATGGACAATAAGATTCCCAACGCGTTCCCAGTAGCCAAGCTACTGTATTGCCCGATTGGGAAAGTGCGAGAATGTGTCACGTTTTGGAATATGTACTCTTCGGACAATATCGTTTACACAAACGTGCAGAAGAAGTAGATCAGTATGGTGAAAAAGCAGCTGAGAAGGGACTGGGCCACTTTGACCTAGGTCGCCACGGGTTACATTCGAAAGTGATACTGCGACCCTGGGCACGCCAAGAAGGTGTCAGACTGCGAAGAGTTGTTCGAACAACGGAGCCCGGACAATGTAGTCAAAGCCCAGAAGATGTGGCACGCGCTGGCCAAACACGATGCGAGCAAGATCAAGAACAAGGAATTGTTGAATATGTACTCCAACGCCAAGGTGTTGTTGTGTAAACTCTGTGCATATCACAACAAATTGAAGGAATGTCGCAAGGCTCTAGGAGAAGGAGAGCGTAACGATTCGCAGAGCGGACCATGCTCCCGGCAAGCCACAAAGACTCAAGATGCTGACGCGTCCTCGAAGTGTCTGACCGACGTTGAGGATTGCAGCCGAGACGACTCTATGACCGGTGTCGGCGAGAGAAATGACAGTCTATGCTCTATCGTCACACCCAAGTCCGTGCCGATTTCAACGTGGATCAAGAACATGTCGACTCTACTGCTGAGCGAACCCTGGTTGAACAATGACGATGATGATAATGACGTCAGGAGAGACGCTGTTTGCACTCTCCTGGGTTTGGATAACACCCTGCTGCACAAAAGATTCAGCGCCATCCTTCGCGAATGGGTCATTACCAATTGACCCATTGTCACTGTACTACAGCGTTTCGGCTTGAAGGATAGACTCAGCAAAGCTCTCATGGACTGCTTAGAGTCTACGTCCACCGATCACTGGAGACGCAAGGTAGCGCTGTCTTGCCAGGGTGCCTGCAGGGATAAACCTATGGGGCGTTCGGACCAGCACGTGACTAAACCGCACAAGAACCCTTGGACTCTGAGCGATGCAGACGGTCTGTGTAGCAAAATACTCGGAGGCAAATGGGCTAATAAACAAGCACCACTCCAAACCCTCTGAGCCTGATCTCGCGCCTCGTAAGCCAAATTAGACTTCGGCCTCTAAGTCATCGAGGTCCAAGTCACGAGCACCGCTCAGTTCACGCCGCAGTTACGGCCACGAAGACGAAAGCCTTTGCGTGAGCGACGACGATGAAGTGTATGGCGAACAACAAGAGTCTGATTGTGAAATAGTGACCCCCGGAGAGGATTTAAATTCTTCAAAGGCGTACGACGACGGCGAGAGTGCCCGGACGACTACAATCACAGAGACGAATTCATAGACGATGGACCTCTCAAGGAGGAGTACAGCAGCAAAGACGAGGAGGAAGATGAGGATGCGTTCGTGGCGCAGGCCGCACGGAAGGCCCAAAAGGCTAAGCGTAAGACAAGGAACAATGGGACACACAAGTATAAGCGCATAGCACTTTCGGAGTCAGAAGAAGACGAATACCGCTCTCCTCCGCAGCCTAACCGCAGTGGTGTGACGGATGACATTCGGGGTTATAAGCGCGCACTGCCCTCAGACTCACACGATTCGAGCAAGCCGGATGCAAAGCGCGTGAAACGAACAAAACACAACCACAGGCTGGCCAAGAGTGAGAAGAAGCGTAACGGGAGTGCCGAGGCGTTCAAGGAGACGTCTGTTCAGGGCTTTGACAGAGCAAAAATTCCCTGTGCTAAAAGGAGACAGCGCGAGTCTGACAGGAGTCGGACCCCGTCTCCACGGTCCTGCGCGTGCAAACGCAAGATGTCAGACTCGGCCGCCGATGACTACGCAGGGGACGCGGATTACTACCGACGCCAGGGAACCCGGACGGGATACATGAATGTGTTCAAGTCTTCCAGGAAAAACGAGTCTCCCAGCAGTGAGACCGAGTCTGTGCAGGAAGGGAGAAGCGAGCGTGATGAGACTAGCCCGACAGGCAGCAGACCTCCGAATGCACCCAGATGGAACCTCAAAGAGCCAGCTGTCAAAAGCAAACAAGAACTCACAAACCGCTCAGGTGCCACGTATTTGCATCGGAGTCCTGGGGAAACGATACCGTTCCAGGAGCGGAGGCTGAGCGGAGAGGCTATAAAAGCTGTCGAGTCTTCAGAGAGAAAACGCTCTCCCCTCAGCGAACCCCAGTTTGAGCAGCAGGGAAATAACAGGGAGCGTGAGGAGACTTGCCCCACGGGCAGCAGGCCTGCTGCGAACGAGCCCGAACGGAAACTCGAAGCGGCTGCTGTCAAAAGTCAAGGACTCGCCAAGCGCACCGGCGCCGCTACGCATTCACATCGGAGTCCTGGGGATTCACCACTCCAGGAGCTGAAGTCGCCCGGCGAGGCTGTGAAAGTGGACAAGGTGATCGCTCAAACTGTTCAGCCCAGTGACACCCTTATTGAACAACAAAAGTCAACATCGTCTCACGAGAGAGAGTTTGAGTCTGACCGCGTGTGTGACCACGTTGAGTAAAGGCAGAACCATCCTGTCAAGACTGCTACTCCTATATATACTTCATCATCAGGATCATCATCAGGATCATCATCATTATCATCATCAGGATCATCATCATCAGGATCAGGATCATCATCATCAAAAGACGAAGAGTCTGATGGTGATTCAGAAGTGGCCAAAAGCCTGGACAAAAAACTTGAAAGTCCAGAGTCCAAGAGGTCTTTTGAGCAGCAAGAGGCTCCCGAGAAGCAAGAGCTCAGCGACCGCACCGGTGCTACATCTATACATCAGAGTCCTGCCGGTGTTTCACATTTCCAGGAGCGGATCGCAGGCGCTGTGGCTGTAAATGCGGACAACTTGACTGTTCAAACTGCGCGGCCTAGTAACGACGACGCCCTCGAACAAGAGTCATTCCGTGACCAGGGAAATTGGGGACGCTATGTGGAAACCATAACCAGAGAGGATCAGCCGAACCGTTTTGTCTCAGAGACTGAGTACGAGGTCCGCTATGAAAATGTTTCAGGCATTGATGATATACTAGACAGCGGACCTGAAAGAGCGGGGAGTACCCTAGACTCTGAACCAGATTCGTTTGAGAAGTATATGGTTTCAACGTGAGATTTGTTTATCATGTCTTTCCGTACAGTGAAAAATAAGCAGCCTCTACCAGGGGAAAACAGTGCTTGTATGATACGATATTTAGAGGGCCTGGCTAACAGCGTGTGTGTGTCTCAGTTGGAAGAACCTCGCTCGTCTGTAGCACTGTCATCTAAGTATACAAATCCAGATTGTAAAGCTAAGGAACCCAAGGTTCTTCTTAATACCATAGATAGGTATTTTGTTAAGAAGTGAGACATTATGAAAATGTTTCTTATCACTGTGTGACCACGGTCAACCCAAGCTTGTAACAATTCTTATGAAAATATTTTTTACCTCTGTGCGACCACGGTCGACCCATGCTTGTAACCTCACGAGCCTATTAAAAATGTTTATTTCCGTGTGAACAATTGTATCCCATGCTTGTAACCATTCTTTGTATAAGATAATGAAATGTTTCTACACAACAGTACATGTATTGAGATGCATTGTATCGTCTTTGTCTCAATCTCCTGTATACCACCTGCGTGTAGTCAACATTCTTATGTGAGATAATAAAATATACCAAAACTGGTACCGGTGTTGTGCACACTTTGATTACTTGAGACAGACACGTGAAACACATTTTCAGACTGTAGTATCACACATTGTGCAGAGCTTTATTATCACAGTAGGTTCGAAGTCTGAGACGTTTGTGTTCACCGGGACATGTGCTGAGCAGCTGCGGCAGCAGCATGTAAGCACACCGCTCGGCGCACGCGGATGTAATGCTCTGTCTTCTACAGCTGCTTGTACTCTATGGCCCTTTACACGATACAGCCAGCAGGCTCATTAGAACGAGGTCAACGAGTGCAGTGTCAAGCGCGGCCGGGTTTGCACATCACATTGCCTGTGTCTGTACAAGGTTCGGTTATGAGGGCAAACTGCACATCCCACTGTGTACGCGTTCAGTAGTCTGTCACGCTGAACATCGCCATGCTCTGAAACAGCTCTCTGATAGATCTCACAGATCCCTGCGAGCTTAGTAGAACCACAAGTATCGTCATCCTGTAATGGCTGACAGTGAACTCATCCACAGGTCCCTGTCTCTTGGCCTTTGTGAACATTATAACAGGGGCCCACTTAGATCTGGTGTGTGAAACTGCGTCGTGCGCGAAATAGTCTCCGTTGTAGTTGAGTGACCTTGACCGGTCCAGTCGATCTACGCTGGAAATCCCAGAGAGAGCAGAGGTGTTGAGAGTCACCTTTGTCAAACCCTGCGTGCAGTCCAGTGTTGTCACTTCGAGCTTCGACGTTTCAAAAAGCTTGACTTTCATCCTCAGCACTAGGCTCCTGACAAGTGTGTGCAGCTTGGTAGCACCCAAACCCGGTGCTGTCTGATCGCCCCTGAAAGGCTTCGGGGTTTCGCACCGCATCTATCGCGGCCTTCGTCTTCCTTGCCCGCGCACGTCAGCCAGTTGGCCATGTCGGCCGTATAGTCCCTGAATGTGAAACAGTTATGTTTGAGGGTCAACGGGTACGGGCTCGCCCTGTTGCTGAGATTGAAATTTCTCAACCACTCGATCGACACCGTGAGCACATTCGAGACAGGCGTCCCGGGGTCCAGCCGACATAGCCATTTACACAGGTACGACTCGGGTAGGTGCTTTGTCACCATGCTAGTGCAGAGACCGAGCAAGCTCTCGCATTGCTCGCCTAGCATCGAGGACTGGGGCTTTTTGAAGTTCCTGCTGAGGTAAGGGACGATGTCAATCATCACGGCCCCGTTACCGATCAGGACCTCCTTCCAGTCGGTCATGTGCACGGGTAACAGCGTCGTGTCTAACGTGGCCTTGAGTGTGAGCAAGACTTGCAGCAGGAATGCGTGAACCGAGTTAGGCGAGTCCCGCGCGTGCCACTGGGACACCTGCTTGCAACCTCCGAATAACTGCGCATACTGGAATATGAACACACTGTTGTGTCTAGAGCACTTACAACATCCGTCTCGGGGACCGGCAAATATACCAGGGTGCTCTCGGGTCACGCTCTTTGACAGTAGAACTACGTTGTCCACGAAACGTGCTATCTCATTCTCATTGTGGCTCTTGAGAATGACCATGCTTGTGTCTAGCTCCCCCTCGATCGTCTTTCGTATCAAACTCACCGTGCCCAGCAGGTCCTCGACCGAGTCCTCGACTGAGTCCTCGACTGACTCAGCGCTCGATGCGCTGGGTGCTCGTGGTGCATCTTTGAACCCCTCATCGATATTGTTCTCCTGGGTCACGCGGCCGATCGGGGTGTCATCCGCGGATCCAACGTGGAAGTCGTTCCCAGCTTCAGCCCTGTTGGACGTAACACTGGGCAGCAACGTCGTGTCAGAATCACTGCTTCGAGTATCCCATCGCCCGTATTGCGCAACAACAATGTGAGATCCGCTGCCCCATTTCTTGTCATGCGAATCCCACGGGTACGGCTCAGCTGACAGGTGCTGCCCCACAGCCTTTCTGACCACGGTTTCCGCATCGGGAGCCTCATCGATTCGAGCAGACCGCGGCTCGTCTTCCTGCTCTCTAGGGCCTGTATCCGATCGGACACCGGGGCCGTATCAAGGGGGACCTGACACCCCTGACCGTGACACCGGGAACCCTCTTCGAGTGCTTGACCTCAACGGGGGTTTCCTTGTCACCGGCCTTGCGTTTCTTATACCTGCTCTAGAATATGGCTTCGAGCCCCTTGGCCTTCTTTGAGTAACAACTGTAAGGCTGGATGAGCCCAGGAGTCAACCTGATGAGGTCTATGGCATAGTACACTTTGGGCTCGGACCCGATCACTGTAACGGGCGATCCCGTAGCGGATCTCTCCGCGGCCATCTTTGCGAGTGCATCCGGGACCTAGTCGTCGCTGACTATGATATCGGTCGGCCTGCACTCCCCTAGCTGTACGAACATCGGGATCTGTTCGCGGGGCAATGATATCATGACTCAAAGACTGGTATCGAGTGAGCTTCAGCAGGTCTGCCGGAGACCACCTCTATTGAGGAAACAGCATAATGCACAGCACTCCCATGGAGACAAAATGCTTGTCCGTTATGGCGCGGCCCATGCGTCGCAAGTTGTACTGTATATCCTGCACGCTTGGCCTATTGTCCTTGTGTTTCGCGTGAAGGGCGCACACGTCAATCTCCTGCATGTAGCGGAGCTCGAAAGATTTGTCGTTCTCCGGGCTGTACACCCCGACTAGTTTGGCTAGATTCTCGCCGTGTGTCTTTTTACAAAAACCTCGGCCGGACCCTGTCTTGTAGGACACCAAGGGCGACCCACTGTATAATTCCCACATCACGCTGTACCAGCTAAACACGTCGCTCCCCGTGGCCGAGGTCATGCACCACAACACTTCCGGGGCCATGTTGGCGGGTTTACCCCGCGGCTGATCTGGCGTGGAGAAGTTGCACGACGTGCCTAAGTCGCTTATCTTGAAAACGAAGGGCATGGGCTTTCTGTCTGGTTCGTGACAGACCAAGACGTTCCTGAAGGTAAAGTCTCTGTGTTGGATGGTTCTCGATCTCAAGTACTCCAGCCCTCGGAGCGTGTCCAGTTCCACCGCGGGCACGAACGAGGTATTGTCTATACGCCACGTGAACTCCTGCAGCGAGGCTACGGCTCGTTCCATGACAAGCACGGCTCTACCTCCCAACTGGTAACCGGGGATGTCGCACCAAAACCCTCCGAATGTGCGCAGGACGTTTGGGTGTCTTATAGAGACGCCGATCATCACCTCTTCCACCTGAGATGCGATGTGTGCATTGCGACTGAACGGCTCCTCGATGAAAGGAACGCTCCAGTTCACCACTTCTGGAAACAGGTTGGTTTTCGCAAAGAGACGATCGGCGATCGGCACGGTCACCCCGAAGCCTCCTCGATCCAAGACCTTGTCCGGCGTGGTTATCAGTTCTTCTATGTCAAAGTCAGATTTTGTGTCACGGTACACGCTCCAAGGATTTGCCTTCGCGGTACACTTCAGAGGCTTGTATCGTTGCCCAAAGTTGTCCGCGGTCACCGCGGCAGTCCTGGGTTTGGTCGTCTCGTAGCTAGAGGGCAAGACGCCATCTATCACGAGCTGCGCATGCTGTGAGATGGGTTCGCATTGCTGATGCTGACATGTTGCAAACTTTGGAAATAGTGCGCCTCTGGCATTCGTGACTATCGCCTGTGCGCGCATCATCAACTCGTCCAGCTCGCGAGAGCGCGGTGGCTCTCGCGCATTGCATTCGATCACCAGGAACAGTACGATAGAGTCGTACTTATAGCTCCGAACCTCAGTGTCGCGCTCTCGTTTAATGTGTACCACTAGCCGACGTTTTCCCTCGACCTGAAGCTCATGGGAGTCTCTCCACCGCATGGAATGCAATACTGTGGTGTGTCACGAAACGCTTATCCCCAATCAGATAACGTCGGAGGCTCGCAAACTGTCCAGATACTACATATATCTGTTGTTTTGTTACTGCATGAGCTCCGCGGCCCCAGAGACGTACAACCGGCGAGGCATCACGTCTAACGGCTTGATCTGCACGTCTCAATGGGAAACCAAGAAACCCGTAGCTCCCTTGGCGGACATACCCGGGAGCTGACTTGAGACTAAAGTGTGTACAAACTACCCTTCGGCTCCGCCTATACCCCAAAGAGACTTCGCATTCAAAGTCAAAGTCAAAGTTGTTTATTTATCAAATGCATCGAATAACATACATCATCCTATGCAGAGAAATTTCTTTTGACATGGCACAGCGATTCTATGCAGTGGGCTTATAAACAAGAATTACAACAATATAAGAATTTTAAAATAATAATGACAATAGTAATAATAATAATAAAACGCTATGTACTGAGCAGTGGTCTGGAAAATGTACAACAGTAGAAGTAGTAAATA
>JACXGM010009940.1:7465-27016 GCA_016801145.1 Umbra pygmaea | reverse complement strand
GTATGTGTGCAGTGTTGTAGGGACCCAGGGTGGCATGGTGATGGAGGACCCCCTGACCACTAAGGGCTGCACACATGGTGATGTTGCCCCCGCACTGCCCGTCGACATTCTCGATGGCCCTTTGGCCGATGATGTTTCAGTCCCGATGTCTGGTTTTTACCAGAGTCTCTTCCTCTATCTCCTCTCCCTCTTCCCTCCCTGTCTCCTCCTCGTTCTCCTCTCTCCTTCAGCCTCTATATTCACGATTGTCTCACGACAGGTGCTCATACCTGAATTATATAGTGACTGATTGGTGTTCAGTTACGGGTTAAGTGTTTTACGATGTGTGCAGGAGTGTTGCTAATGTCATGTGTGTTTTAACTATTGAATGGACGTGCTGACTGCAGAGTGTTTCATCATTGGCCAAAATGTAACACATGCACTGCACGATGTGTGTAGTGTTTTGCACTGTGTGTTAAAGAATTGTTTACGGTGCCATGCCGACATTGTGTTTATTCATTTGGTGCCTGAGTGTACCAAATGCATGCAAACGTTACGGTTTCGACGCTTTGGTCTGAGCATTCACTTTTTGTGTTTTAGCAATCTGAAAAAACTGTAATTGATGTAAAAATCACTGTGAGCTGCATTCCCTGTATGTAAGGTGCTATATAAATAAAGGTTTATTATGATTATCTTAATTAGTAATAATAGTAATACTCATTTTGTACTGGAATGTTGACATGGACCCAGCCAGAGAAAAAGAAGTTGCTGCCAGAGGATGAAGAGTGGCTGAGAGAGGTAGAGGAGTATGTATCCATGAGAGGAAGATCAAGAGCTGTAAAGATGACATGAGATGTGATGTGGATGATAACCCTGTCATCTGCATTTGGCCACAGGTTAACTAGCATTGCTACTGTATCTGTATCAGTAGATGGTGTAGCCTATATACTGTATACATTATTGTATTTTGGAATCCCTCAATGCCAAAAAATTACATACAACATATCGAATCATATTGCATCATGTCTGATTCATTCATGTAATATATGTATACTGCAGTGAATTCAAAAGAGTGGAGAGGGGTCATTATTTTTGTAAATAAATAATCTGTTCTTAGTGTCGCTTAGGCTGTTGTTTTGTGAGTGACAAAGTGTGCTTGTTGGGTGACAACTGTTGCTAGTGTTATGAAAGATTGAGTTGATTTGAGATGTATGAATTGTTTTGGTAATTTTAGTGATTAAAAAAGAGACCTAAATATTGAGAAATGGGTCCTAGCGATTGTATAGAAAACCGTTTAACTAGAAATGGTACACAGAACTAAGAAAACGGTATTCTGAAATGGGCAATATACAACCTCATTCTTCAAACTTAACATTTAGCTTATTTGGTCAATGTCTCTGTATTTACTGTAGTTGGCTAATTATTGAGGATATTTTGTTTAATAGTGTTAGCATATACATGTAAGTTGTCTCTCTCTCTTTCAATAAGTAAATGAAACATGTACTGTAGGAAATAACACATGTAAAGGAGGTAGTCCACCTATGTGACCAAAGTATGCTGCTACCTTATGCCCTTCATGGACTGGACACTTCTCATTATGGCAGATGGTTAATGAGGAAAATGTACACTAGATAAATTAATCAACAATGCTAGGACTGGGAAAATAGTGTTTGAAAAATAAAAAAGGTATTTGATTGATGAAGTAAAAGGTGGCAAAACAATGAATAGGAGATGGTGGAGTCCTCATGTTCAGAAAGAAACTTCTGGTGAAGGTTCGGTAAGGTGTCTGTCAGAAACCTCTTCTGCACCTTTTGTTTTTCTCTGGTAATTGTTTGCCTTTTCCCTGTTGTGACCCTACTGATGTCATCTCGGAGGTAGAAGGACTTGATCCTGACTTTGAAGGCTCAAGCAATTCTGTTTGGCGGCTTCCTTTGGAATGTACCAATGTTTCCACCAGACAGATGACGCCACCTTCGGTATGAGAAGCCAATGGTCTTTTCTGCCAATTGTTGTAGTTTGTATTTTTTTTAAATGTTCCCGGTGATTAATTTTGAAATGAATTGCCTCAACTGTTCACTTTTTGATTGTTTGTATTTGCTTTTTAGGTCAACTAACACAGTGTAAAACAAAAGCACTCTTATAGTTGCCTGAGAGGATTGCCTGAGGAGCTTTTTCACTTGAGCTTGTGATGAGTCAGGCTTTTTTCATGCGCTGGATCCTCTTTCTGTATTTGGCTGTGTGCTGCTTTTGTTTTTTAAGCTGTTTCTTTAATGCAAGTATCTCTTTGTTAAGTTTCTCCTTAGTTTGTCATCTTATTTTCTTCCCAAGTTCTTTTTGCCTGAAAATAAAATTAATTATTAATCACTTGGAAACTACACAGCATAACTATACAGTTATTTAATCTGTGAGGAAGTTCTATTCAACAATTAGCAAAAAAATTGTAAAATTTTAACAGTGAAAAGTCAACTCTGAAAAATAGGCTGTGTACACTATCATTGTGTATTATCATGCAATTTTTACCATGAGAATTCATTTTGAGAAGCAATTGCCCTTTCCACCTGCCCTTATTCACTAATGTACCCTACGTTCTGAGTACAATTTGCACTCTCAAATGAGCCCAAATTCACATGATATACGTTCTGATGGAACTATTTTGTAAAACCGAAATATGTGAAGTATGAACATATGAGAGTGTCAATTATGTTCGTAGGGAACTAAATATAACACTTGAATAACGTAAAATATGAACATATGAAGATCATGACGTAGCATGTAAAGAGCATAGTTTTTGCTAGGGTGGAGGTCGGGGTTGATGGGCGGGCGTATAAATCCGCGACTTGCATGCCAGTGTTCGCAAGTTCAAATCCAGACCAGCACTTTGTGCATGTTTTGTTCTACATTGCTTGCGTGATGCAGACAGGCAATTTTCGTTTTTTGTAATGTTATCCCTAACCTAACCTTAACCGTTAGTAACCTCATGCCTAACCTTAACCGTAGTATCCTCATACGTAACCTTAACTGTCAATGTTGCAATATCATTTTGAATGCTATGGAATGTATGGAATGTGTTGAATGTTCTCACATAAATCTGCTACATGAAATGTGCAGGGGCAACGTAATATAAGTACAAATATAGCCTAAAAATGAAATGTGCATTTGAAACGTAAAACACCCGAAATATGTTGGCATATAACGTAATTCAGGTTTTCAAAATAGTTTCCTGAGAACATAATTTGGGAGAAATTCTGAGATGTACAGTTGTCTCAAATAAGCAATAATTTTAAGTCTTTCTCCTGACCTTGACCTAGGGGAGCCTGAACCTGAAGAAGCCAACTACTCTAGGGACTGTTCTGGTTGAAATTCAGGACTCGCTGGTGGAGTGATCAGGATTCTCACAGCTGCTCTCCTGGTATTACTCCTTGCATGAGATCCTTTCCACTTTTTGCACTGTCCTCACTTTGCTCTTTCACTCGTGTCTCCTATCAACTTCTTCTTTCCTGTCTCAATGTCTCTCTTCCACTTTTCTCTCTCTTTGCTTAGGTACTCTGCTGTCCTCTCAGGGTCAGCATCTCGGTGGGCACAATAAAGCCACTGCTTTTCAGCAGCAGTGAGTGGGGGTCCCCTACCCTGAAAATATTGCATTTCCTGTGCTATGTATACATGTAGAAACTACAACTGTCATAACGCCTCATACCAACAATGAATAAAAGCTGTTATTCTCCAAATATATTGTAAAAAATATGTGGACAATATTTATATTAATACAGATCTTCTCATTCAATTTGCAACCCTGTTACTACAACGCAACCCTGTTACCCAACAAAACAGGGTTGCACATGGCTGCAAGTAACAGGGTTGCAGATTTAACCTAAAGAAAGCTATTACTCAGGAGGGGTTAGCTAGTTTGGGAGCACATGTTGCATGCTAGCTATTGAAAAGCAGGAACAGACTGGCCATCGAGAGGATCGGGAGTTTTCCCGAACGGCCGGTCCATTCCGGGCCGAACAAGCAGTCATATTTTACTCTGAAGGCTGGTCGGCCAGTTAGAGTCCTGGACGTATTAAAACAGGTAACAGTAGGCTGAAATGGACTGGCTGTTGCATCCACAGGAGCGCAAAACTGCGCTCTGGCCCGGGCATCAAATTGAGAGAGAGAGTTCCTTTATATTTAGATGAGGAGAAACCCAGAGTGAATGATGGACGCAGGGAGCAACAGATAAAGCACGCATGCGACCCCCTTGCTGGCCACTCCTTTCAAAGTCCCGGGACGAACTTTTGTCCCAGTCCATCCCTGTTGACAAGCATACATCTTCCATAAATGAAAGTAAAACTATTTTCATATAGATTTGTGCTAACAAAAATGTTGGTAACAGTTGAAAGCAGCCAACTCTAACATTTCTGTGAAAACAGAGAAAATTAAATTTGTGTACTTACTTTATGCTTGGTCATGGTCCAGAAAATATCTTGATGATGCAACTTACTGTTAATATATGATTTATGGTATGTTTCATTCTTTTATAGGGCTGATCATGTTTTGGTAACAGGGTTGCACGTAAAGCGTGGGACAAGGATTAATACAGCTTTTTAATTAAAAAAATAATTTAATGATATCATTTTTAAATATTAAAATACATATCACTGAACATTACTATATTACAACTTGTAACATCCAACCCTGGGTGGGCTGACATATGGACTTCCCTTTTTGGTTAGGTTAGTTGTCTCCTGTGTTCACTATTTGAGTTACTGCCCTGTGTGTTTCAGTGCCTCTAGTTTGTTCCCTCATGTGCTTCGTTGTGTTTTGGTTCCCCTTGGTGTCCCTTATGTGCCTTGCCTTGTTTTGTATTGAGGTTTCTGTCTGGTGTGTGTTGTGTGTGTTATGTTCCCGCCCCTTACTCCCAGGATGGCCGACAGTCCGCCTCCCAACATGGCCGACGGTCCGCCTCCCAAGATGGCCGATGGTCTGCCTTCCAAGATGGCTGACCCTCTTCAGCCTGCTCCACGCCAGCCCTCACATTTTGCCTCCACCTCAGGGATTCGGAGACACCACGGAGATGGAGGAGCTCCCAGAACCCCTGCCGCCCGGGCTCCCAGAACCCTGCCGCCAGGGCTCCCAGACTCCCTGCCCATTACAGGGCCCTCTGTCCCTCCTAACCGCGGGCCCTCTGTCCCTCCTGACCCCAGGTTCTCTGTTGCCCATCTCGGTGTGGTGGGCTTTTGAGGTGGGATTCTTTAACGAGATATGGACTTCCCCTTTTGGTTAGGTTAATTTTCTCCTGTGTTTATGTATTATTTGAGTTACTGCCCTGTGTGTTTCAGTGTCTGTAGTTTGCTCCCTCATGTGCTTTGTTGTGTTTTGGTTCCCCCTGGTGTCCCTTATGTGCCTTGCCTTGTTTTGTATTGAGGTTTCTGTCCGGTGTGTGTTGTGTGTGTTATGTTCCCGCCCCTCACGCCCATGTCTTGTCACATGTTTCAGTTAACCAATAGATCCCTGTCTTGTTAATTCCATGCCCAGGTGTTTGTCATTGTCCCTTGTTTGATTTAGTATTTAGCCCTTGTGTTTCCTCCTTGTCTTTGTCATTAACTATTTCATGTTACATGTTCCTGTTGTGTGGTTGTAGTTCGTGTTCAATATTTATTCCTTTTTAGCCCCACAAGGCAATTTTGTTTTACGAGTCCTGTAATAAATATCATTGATCGTTGCAATTCCTTCGCGCCTGTCTCTCTCCACTACACCCTGGGACACCGTAACACAACTGCTACATTACAGGAAGATGTTATTAAATAAATTCCCTTCTAGAAGTTCAATGTCACTGAGGCGGGACAGACGAAAATCAGTACTTTTAAAGGAATACAGACAATGTGTTCATGTTTTTTGTTTATTTAAAAAATATATACACGTTTGAGGTCACAGTATAATTAATTTTACTCTTCACATTTGATGTGGAAATTTTTACTATTTTGCTTTAAATCACTTTTAAAAGCATAATGGGACATAAATTCCACTCTATTTGTGGAAAGGCCCTTACACTTGATGTACATTTATAAATTCACTACACAAAAGATTTTAATGATTTTGTCAGGTGGATTGATTAGTATTGCAATGAAGAAATGCTCAAAGTACGAATGTAAACAAGTGTTTGCACAACAGTTGAGAGAGAAACGGCCGTAGAAATAATCTTTACTGTGTGCATGTAAAAATCCAGTGAAATTGTTGCATAATATTTTTGTTCAGTTGTACTGTATAGTACATTGTTATAGAAGCATGCAGAGATTAAGAGGTGTGCCCATTTTCATAGCCTTTTTTAAGGGGACCTATTTTGTTCACTGATTTTTGTTGTATCGTGCAGTGTAAATGCAAAATTACATAGCCCCTCAGCCCTTAAATCCTACATTATTACATCCGACTGTACATGCAAGTGCACTTTCCCAAACAAGGGACAGTGGTGACTGGAGTTACTTTATGAACAACGTGCCTCACAAAGAATCTACCCAATGAGTTCAAACAACAATGACTTCAGTTTACATTTAATTTTGGGTGATATCAACCTTGCAAGTGAGTGAAACTGTTCACTTGTCTACTAAAGCTAAATGAAGGGCCCGAAAGGGCAACATTTATACATCCGGTATCATTCTTCCACAGACATTCTCCTGAGGGAACATTGCTGGGGCTGTCTACTTTTACTTTGGACTCTAGCCTAAGGCGGTTTAGCCCATGTTTCATCATACTCATACACCAGACAAGATTACATAGATCATCACTTAAAGAGTTTGCAAAGACTCACTTCAGGTAAAGAGTTCAATATACTTCACATCATTTTGCTTTTGTTCATAAGCTTTTCTAAGGGTTCCAATGATCATTGTAATTTTTTAATAAAATATTTATTGATACACTACATCATGTCCAATATGGGATGCCTTAAAAATGATATACATGTTACAGTGACAAAATTAGGTAAATCGAAATCCTTCATGGTCTGAAGATGCCTGGCACAATGTTGACGTTTTGGCATCTGGAAAGATCATGCTTTGACCTACAGTGAAGTGCCTTATGGTTTTGGATTCAGAACGTCCATGGCCACAACATGAATAAATGAATTCCAACATTCTGAGATATTCAATGTTATGTATTATGTCATACAGTATACACTGTGTGCACAATCATTAGGCAAGATGTATTCTTGAGGATTCATTTTATTACTGAACAACTACAGTGCTCTCAAGCAATCCAAAATGTAAAGACACCTAATACCTGAATAGTTAAGATAGTAAAAGTGAGGTCTTGACTTTCTTTGGAGAATATCTGTGTGCACAATTTGGGCAACTATTAGTGTGCAGAATGATTATTCAACTAAATGAAAAACTAAAAGTTTACCATCTCACCTGCTGATTTTGATCTGTTAAAGTGAGAATAATAAACAAACAACTCAAAATGTACGCATAATAATGTCTGACATTTCAAAACAAATGAGTGACCAATATAGCCACCCTTCTTTTCAATAAGTCATAAGCCTTCCATTCATGGAGTCTGTCAGTTTCTTGATCTGTTGACGATCAACCATTTTTGTGCAGCAGCAACCACAGCCTCCCAGACACTGTTCAGAGAGGTGTCCTGTTTTCCTTCACTGTAAAGCAACTGTTTAAGAAGGGACCACAAGTTCTCAATAGGTTTTAGGTCAGGTGAGGATGGGGGCCATTTCATTATTCTTTAATCTTTAAGGCCTTTAACTCCACAGTAAAATACTTCAATGCATGGGATGAAGCATTGTTCTGCATAAAAAATCATGGTCTTCTTCAAAGATGCTGACTTTAAAACAAAGTGTATTCTGCTTGAAGAAAGTGTCTTCTAAAAACTGGCAGTAAGTTTAGAAGTTAAGTTTGAGTCCATTGTCAACCTGAAAAACTCCAACTTGCTCATCTTTAAAAATACCAGCCCATAACAGTACCCCACCTCCACCTTGCTGGCATCTGAGTCGAAGTGGAGCTCTGAGCCCAGGCCCATCCATCAGGCCGGTCAAGAGTCCATAAAACCTTTGAAAAATATGTCTTCAGATATTTTTTGACCCAGCCTTGACGTTTCAACTTTTTTCTATTTTGAAATCACTCACAGAAATATTAGGCTGCGCTACCTTACAAAATTCCATTATTATTGTAATGTGACACTTGTAGACAGAACTCCAAGAACAGGTGTGGCAATAACATATGGGAGTCAGTGACATTTGTAGACAGAACTCCAAGAACAGGTGTGGCGATATATGGGAGTCAGCGAAGTGGGTGCGGAGAGGCGGGGTTAGGCTAAATTCTGTTTCAGACATACTCTGTCTACAGTGCATATGCGGTGCGTGTTGCAGTGCATATGCAGTGCAGAAGAAGCATATGCAGTGCTTTCACACACCACACGTTTGCAGTGCACTACTGATCTGAAGTTACTTTTTCCCCCCACCCCCACCCCAAAATATATAGCATGTATTTCTTGAGGGGAAAAAAGTACTAGGCCTATCTGATCGCATTTTGCAACTCTTGGGACTATACTCTTTTTATTTTAAAAAATTCTTCACCCTGTAATTTAGTAACTGTAGAACACTAACTGTAATTATATATGATGAAATTATTACAATTTCTTGTCAACCTATGTTTATTTTTATGTGAACAACAGGCTGCTACTTTAGTTCAGTGTGGTGCAGCACAGCAAAAATACTCGGTTTGGAAACGATCGCTGCACTGCTGTATACGCACTGCTCCTGGAACAGATCACCGGACCGCATCGGCATGCAGTGCGAAAGCTCTAGCCTGTTAAAAAGGGCACGAAAAAAATACGTACTGCATACGCACTGCAGGCGGAGTATGTCTGAAACGGGCGTAACGACTGCGCTCATAAAAGGTGTATGGTTGCGCAGGAGGGAAAGGGAAGTCTGAAGTTTGGAAAGCATTTCATATGTAAAACCACTGGTGAATCCATTGAGAATGTAAAATGCAGAACTTGCATTGGCAAATCATTGACATTTGAGATTTCTACAGTGAAAAACAAAACTTGGAAATATTGCTGGTACAACCATAATTTATTGTTATTTATTATAACATAAATGTATTTATTTAAACAAGTCGTGTGTGTGTGTCCCTTAACCAACAGTCAGGTCATCCATGTGTTTCATTACTCATGTTATTGTTGATGTTAGTGTCATTGACAAAGGTAACTTTAGAGTTGGTAGCTGCAGACTCCTCATTAATGCTAGTTGTTCCACTCACATCAACCTTCAAGGTCTAAGGGGTTTTAAGTCCGCCTGGCACAAAGTTGATCTTTTGGCCTCTAGAAAGGTCATGCTTTGACCTATAGTGAAGTGCTTTAAGGGTGCGGTACACTAGATGTTCCCGACCTGGTGCGCTCCACAGTGACGTCATGAGAGCGCCGTAAATATTTATACTTGTGCGTGGTGCTCATGACACTAGTTGCGGTCTTCTCCTGAACAGGGGTGTCGCAACTGAGGAGAGGCTAACAACTTTGATATTTCTACGGACTAGAAGAAGAAGAAAAAGGTAAACGATGGCAAAACTGGCAGCAGCATTGATGATAATGTCAACAGTGGCTAACATTATCTTAACTGTGTTGTTATGAACCATTTACAATTTTATTATGAAGCCTCAACTGTGTTATTATGAATCGTTTACTGTGCCCTCGAACTCGTCCATGCTTCCTGTTTCTGCTTTGACACACGCTGCTAAAATAAAAAAAGAGTGGTGCCACCCTTGGCTCGCATGCTCTAAATCCCTGCGCACCAGCAAAATCTACGTCATTTTGACGTCACCTCGGCGCGTGCCAGGTCGGGAACATCAATATACCGCAAGCATTATGGTTTTGGACAACATGGATCCAACATCATGGGTTTATCATAAAAAAACTAAAGAACATATGTATATTTTGATGTTTTTATGTGTAAAAGCATGTAAACCATGATGAATAAGGCTTTTTTAATGCATGCTGTCAAGCCCACAGGGCTCCTGGACCAGTGTGCAAAGTTTGGAGGCCATACAAACAAGTCAACATCAAAATGCTGCACCCATTTCTTACTATATTTCTATACATTTTTGAAATCCCAGCTATTTTTTACTTCCTGTCTGTAATGTGTCAGTAAAAAAGGCTACCTTCTAAAAAATACGATCGAATTTGAGGCAGGATAGCTCCGGCAGTGTTTAACCCAGAGGGATGAACTGCCACTCATTCTTTTTGCCACATTGTAGTGGTGTAGAGATGGGAGAACCAAAGCAGGTAGATGATTGATGAAAAATGATACTTTTATTTAACAGATCCAGATATTCTATGAGGCAGATTGCAGGGCACAATGTAGGCGAGTTGCACACAAATAAATATATATAGTACCTACGTGCTCTTTGTGCAGCGGCTCGGACTCTCTAGGAAAAAAACATATATATATATACAGAGCGTACGCTTCTAACAGACAACATACATGACTCACTTCTCACAATCTTCATAGAGAACTCCTGGATGCTGTTAGGGGATAACACAATGTCACGTCCAATCACAATGAACCGCACCCTCCTCTCCTTCATCTGGACAGATATAGGGACTGAGCCGCCAGCTGATAGTGCTTAGATAATTCGACGGCAGACACCCGGCAGACTCCAGCGGCGGCGGCAGACCCCCGGCAGACTCCGGCGGCGACTCTGGAGATGGCAGCCCCGAAGAGAACCCAGGTGGGGACTTCAGCACGGTGGTAGGCTCTGGCTGGTCAGCTGCTGTTGTGGCTGGAGACTGGTGCGCAGCTGTGGCAGCCGGAGATGGAACAGCTGTCGTGGAGGGTGGAGGCCGGTCAGCAGCCATGGTGGACGGAGGCAATGCCGAGGCCAGGTCCGATGGTTGGCGAGACGAGGCGGGCACGTTGGTTAGCAGGATTGCCTCTTCCAATGACTCAGCTGCTGCCAATCTGAAAGCCTCCTCCATCGTCATCTCCTCGGGTTACTCACATAGCAGGAGCTGAAACAATCCCTCCAGGTCCTCTTCCTGAGGTGGCTCCTCTTTAGGTCATTCCACAGCACCCGCTTCCTCACTGGCCTGTAGCCGCTCCTCCTTGGCTTGCTGTGTCACCCTCTTGTAGTTGCCTACTAGGGATGTATGTACGGCAGCATCAGCTCAACGGTATTCCCAGGCCCCGTGGGTGGTGGAATGTCTGAGGTCACCCACCAAGGTGTTGACATGGGTACCCACAGGTCCATACTATCCGCCGATGCTACCTGTTCCGGTGGCTCCTCCCAGACAAGACGGGAACAGGCAGCCACCGACGGAACTCCTTGGAGGAGTGACATTCCCTAGTGGCACTACGGAAACCTGACCCCATAGCCCCCCGCAAGAAATTCCTTGGCGAAGCCCCGGGCCTCGAACCCAAAGTCATCCTCATCCGAGGAGAGCAGACCCAGGTCCTCGTCATAGTAGGGGTATTCCCAGAGGTCCGGCGTGGGTGCAATAGGCTGGTGGTATCCACTCCATTTCCACATAGGGGGTGTGTAGCCAAATGCACCATAGAGTCGCTCAAACTCTACTGCTGGTGTCTCCTGCTCAGGCTGCACCCCTCCCATGATGATAGATGGAAGAGTGAGCGCAGCATGCCTTGGTCTTGAGTCTCTTTTTTTATGGCGGTCATTTCTGTCACGTTGTAGTGGTGTAGAGATGGGAGAACCAAAGCAGGTAGATGATTGATGAAAGATGAAACTTGTTTATTTAACAGATCCGGATATTCTATGAGGCAGGTTGCAGGGTACAATGTACGCGGAGTTGCACACTAATAAATATATAGTAGCTATGTGCTCTTTATGCAGCAACATGGACGCTGGAGGAAAAAACATATATATATATATATACACACACTCACCTAAAGGATTATTAGGAACACCACACTAATCCTGTGTTTGACCCCCTTTCGCCTTCAGAACTGCCTTAATTCTACGTGGCATTGATTCAACAAGGTGCTAAAAGCATTCTTTAGAAATGTTGGCCCATATTGATAGGATAGCATCTTGCAGTTAATGGAGATTTGTGGGATGCACATCCAGGGCACGAAGCTCCCATTCCACCACATCCCAAAGATGCTCTATTGGGTTGAGATCTGGTGAGTGTGGGGGCCATTTTAGTACAGTGAACTCATTGTCATGTTCAAAACAACAATTTGAAATGATTTGAGCGTTGTAATTAATCCTGCTGGAAGTAGCCATCGGAGGATGGGTACATGGGGGCCATAAAGGGATGGACATGGTCAGAAACAATGCTCGGGTAGGCCGTGGCATTTAAATGATGCCCAATTGGCACTAAGGGGCCTAAAGTTTGCCAAGAAAACATCCCCCACACCATTACACCACCACCACTATTTTCAGCAACATTTTTCCAGTCTTCAACTGTCCAATTTTGGTGAGCTCTTGCAAATTGTAGCCTCTTTTTCCTATTTGTAGTGGAGATGAGTGGTACCCGGTGGGGTCTTCTGCTGTTGTAGCCCATCCGGCTCAAGGTTGTGCGTGTTGTGGCTTCACAAATACTTTGCTGCATACCTCGGTTGTAACAAGTGGTTATTTCAGTCAAAGTTGCTCTTCTATCAGCTTGAAGCAGTCGGCTCATTCTCCTCTGACCTCTAGCATCAACAAGGCATTTTCGCCCACAGGACTGCTGCATACTGGATGTTTTTCCCTTTTCACACCATTCTTTGTAAACCCTAGAAATGGTTGTGCGTGAAAATCCCAGTAACTGAGAAGATTGTGAAATAATCAGACCGGCCCGTCTGGCACACTCAAAATTGCTTAAATCACCTTTATTTCCCAATCTGACATTCAATTTGGAGTTCAGGAGATTGTCTTGACCAGGACCACACCCCTAAATTCATTGAAGCAACTGCCATGTGATTGGTTGAGTAGATCATTGGATTAATGAGAAATTGAACGGGTGTTCCTAATAATCCTGTAGGTGAGTGTATATACAGAGCGTACGCTTCTAACAGACAACATACATAACTCACTTCTCACAATCTTCACAGAGAACTCCTGGATGCTGTTAGGCGATAACACAATGTCACGTCCTTCAGTTACTATGAACCGCGCCCTCCTCTCCTTCACCCGGACAGATATAGTGACTGAGCCGCCAGCTGATAGTGCTTAGATAATTAGACCAGCTCAGTCCCCAATCAGTACCAGATGGAAGAGAGGAAGGCGCTACATAGCACACATAATATTAATCAACTACATTCCATTTACAACGTAAATCAACAGCACCTAAGCGAACTTCTCATAGGGTGGGCCGACTGCTTGCCTTTACGCAATTCTTCAAGAGATCTGAAGTAAGTCACGTAGTGCCCTCTGGGTAGTGTAGTTTATGTAATGTTAGGATCATTACCAATCTCTCTGACACTGACACTTTCTATGTTACTGTGGTTTAGTACCGGCTACCTGTGAGATGTAGTGGTACGCAAGAAAAAGTGGTACTTAAGAGTAAAATGTAGAAGTGAGGGTACTGCGTACCGGTGAGTACCGCCCCACTTCGAGCACTGAGAACTTGCAGCAATTCTTTTAAATATGCAGACAAGACAGGTATGGGTATGTCTTCTCTGTAGCGCAATTCATACATCTTCTCTGCAGCAAGTAGGCTGCTTGCAAGCACTCACACTTATTACAACACATTGCAGGTTGTACAAGCTAGGCTTTGCAACCGTTTTAACTGATTGAATCAAATGATTTTACATCCCGCAAAATATGGCGAAACAACTGATCTTTTTCAGTTAAACAATTTGAAATGTTTTGTAGAAAAAAGACACTCTAATTGGTTAGTTTTCCTTTTTTGTCTAGTTTGACTTTGAACCCAGTCTGTTCATGCAACAAGTCCTAAGGTATGTTGTAGATGGTATAATAATGATTGTATTTCTTTCTTTTTTAATTCAATTAGTGAATATAGTCACATGATACAATGCCGGATAATAGAAAATTGTTTGGAAGAGTAGAAACAAAAAATAAACCCATGAGTCTGTTTTTTATATCATAATTAAAGCTTTTTATTACAAGACTATACTGGGGAAGCATAGGCTACAGTTCACGCCCAACTCAAAATAAGCATGCACTTATTTTACAAACATAATAAAAACGAGGCATACTAAACATTATTTCAACATTTATTTTCATAATTTTCTCACCTTTATTGCAAGGTCTGTTTATTTTCCCACCCTTATTGTTTTATTGCATTCGATGTCATTAGTTATTTAACTTTTTTTACGCAAAAAGGTAGATGTAGTTACGCCGTAACTATTTTTTTCATCTGGCTTTTTTGGGCTGGGCTTAATTCATGTGTTCATTATTTATGTGACTTTGGACAGAGCTTGGGCCTCATCTGACCTGGCATGTTCGGACCGGGCTCAGTTTTCAGGCCCAATGACATCTCTACCTGCGGGCCATATGTTGCCCCTACATCACTGCAGATTCTGTATTTTGACATTTTCACTTCCCACTTCCTGTCTGTGATCTAGCATGTACAGATTTGCGAGATAATTGTGTTTGACACTCGGGGGCGTCAATCGACTTTGAAGGTTTTTTTTAAAACAAGTTCTTATTTCCAGCAATAAACTTAGGGAATGTTACTAGTTAGAGGCAATATAGCAATTAACCTTAACTAGCTTGCACAGGAACAGAAAATCAGCAGTTAGGGTATTTAGAACCAGGGACTTTGAGGAAGTAAGAAAATTTCTGCTGTAAGAAGGCAGGTTTGTAATTACACCGCAACCAGCATAGGTACAGAGGCCTGAGTGGAAATACCTATTCATAAGACATACATACTGTATCTGTGCATATACCACGGCAAAGACAATACGTTGTAACATCCTGACATACTCTCACGAGATTCAGGGGTTATCAATATAGCGGAATAAACGACCAGTTCATAATGTCCACTGTGCGTCCAAGTTATTAGATAAGCTAGTTTATCCAGTGTAAAAACCAAGAAATATTGCATACGTGTCATTTGATTTTGGTGCTTTAGAAAGACAGTTTGAAGGTAAATTGTTTTCTCAAACCTGAGTGAAAAGTCGACAAAAATTCTTAAATAATTAACATCGTCATCAGCATTTGTAGGACCCTCATCAGCATTCTGAAAGATTCATCATTCTATATCCTCCTTATGGTCATCACTTTGACAACTAATTATCACTTTCAGTGGCCATTTACGACAGTATCTTATACACTTGGAGGAATGTCTTCAAAGCGTCATAAATAATTCCAGTGCAACCAATTATGCACACATCCATAGGCTTTTGCACTGTAAAATTAAAATATTGATGATGATGAGAACAAGAACAGAGCTGCAGAGCATTGTGCAGACATTGTATGTGCTAGACTCGAGTTGATTGTACTTGCATAAAGCTTAAACAATTAATTGTCAAAAAATATTTTGTAAATAAAATATGTTGTAATATCATGCAATCTTTAAATTGTTTGCCGCCTATTATAAAGAGATCTGGTTGTTTACTGAACAAGAGACCTATGATGCAGTTCTTCAAGAGTGCACGCTCATTTGGATTATTTTTTACAATGATTAAAGTAAGAGGCTACAGTCAACTACCTTTATGCTGTGAAATAAATATTGTGATGCTGGAAGTAAAAGAAACGTGATTTGGCTATAACAAACTGATATTCCCATGACAAACTCCCGGGCAATGGCTTCATCTATTCATCGACTATTGACAACCTCTCCCTTTCAGACTGAAGCTGTCTCTAGCGCTACTCGTGGACAATCAAAACTACGCACCCACCTCTAGACACTCATCTTCTAATTTCTTAGTTATACTCTAAAATACATAGGTAGACGGACTCTGAGCTCACAAATCATAGAGACGTTTTGTGAAATACCAGCAATAGTTCGACAATAAGTCTGAAATTCAACATGGAGTCCCCACCAGATCCATCAAGCGACTCGGGCAACAGCGCCTCTGAGCCGGCTACCCCGGCCAGGGAAACCTCCATAAACCTGGAGGCGCTCCGAAAACCGGACCATCCAGCACCGGTTCGAAGGCAGACCTGTTCAAGCACCAACAGAGGTAAGTGGCTGACATTTCTCTCCGAGATATTGATTGATTGATTACCCAATTGACCAACTTCACAAAGGAATTATTTGCGTGGTCAACTTGAATTATGGAGCTATTAAATAATGCATGTTTTTATTAAATGTATGAAACCACGTTAAACATACGCTATATTCTTATTGCACTATATTTGTTATATTTAAATATGTTACGATGAGTTGTTTCTGTTTTGCCCCGGTGTTCAAGCACTTAAGCCTATTGAGAGCTGAAATGTCCAAACATTTTTGGATGATGTGCTAGTGTGAATTAAACAATTTGGAAAGTCATATCAGGTCGGTAACAATTCTATTCAAACATAGACCAAGCAAGTCAACATTAATAGGCTACACAATAGTTATTTAAAAACACGGAAAGTAGGCCTACATTTGGGAAACGAATCTGACATTTCAATGTTATTTATGGGCACAATGATTTCAACGTGTCTCTACCAAACAGGCATTGTAATTTTGCGTGAAATAGACGAATCAGCTGCAGGAATTTGAAGTGCATTGCCTTTCGAGCGCCTCGTATTGTAGCGAACATGAAGGGACAGCATCTGATGATGGATATTAGCCTGTGGACATTCATCACATACATTATCACACTGTGTTACTCCCGTATGCTGCATTTATTAAAGAATGTCAGACTGATCTACCCTTCCGTCAGTGTTGTACAGTAGTGACTAGCCCCACCTCCTCTCTGGTGTTTTCGTTGATGGTGATGTTTTACACTCATTCTTCATGTCTTCACCTGCTACTACGAATACCGAATGTCAAGAATAAGATATCAGTGTTGACATTGTTCTGTTTAAATAAGACATTTCCTCTCTGATGTGGAAGATTTGGTACTGGATAGTGGTGGTCGGCTATAATGTAAGCTGCATGGTTATGTAACAAGTTTAGCCGTAAAGAGACGCAAAGATGAACATCATGGGATACTGTTCTGAAGTTCTGAAAGTGGTACCATATGAAGTATTTGTATTACAAGCATTCCGGGTTTATTTGTAATAAACACCAAATTATTTGACGGTGTTCATGGTTTTCCTTTTTTAATAACAACCTAGTAGATTCCACGTTCTCGGTTATGTAATAACGGGAAAAGGCGAGCTAATTACGGTTAAGGCATTTCAGTCCAAAACTTTCTCGGCTCCTAGTTTGGCTAGACACTCCTAACCTGCTGACCCATATTCATCCGTCTCATTTATGCTTTAGCTTAAAGTTTCTGGTAGAGAAAGATAGAAAATATAATTGCTCAGTTTTTGTTTAAATGTGTAAGAATGTAAGATCAGTAGGCTATTGTGTGGACATGCATGCCTAATGTATTTCAGATTGCTTTAGTTAATTTGCAATGGCATACATTAGGCCAATTTCATATCAGGCATTACACAAGCATCAACACAACTACAGCATACGAACATCAAATTTCAATGTGTTGTCAAAACTTTGATAAATGCATATTTTTATTTGTATTTTTTTAACAAACTTTATTTATAAATTGTCTGATGTTACTCACTTGCAGGGCAGCTGATAGGGGGGGACAACCAGGTATGTTGTCCCAGGCCCAGTACTGAGGGGGGCCCAACATTTTGTTTTTGCACATTAATTTTTTTTGCGGGGGGCCCTAAATGTGGAGTTTGTCCCGGGCCCCACAGATTCCTGTCGCCAGCCCTGCTCACTTGTCTTAAACAGCCAGTATGACCAGGAATAAAGTGTATGGACTTACCTGCTACTTGACATAGATATAAAGGAATTTTAAGAAATGAATCAACAGTCCATTAGTGCATTAATTTATTCAAAAGTATTTGTTATTGCTATTGGTTGGTGGCACTATCAAATATGAGTTTATAATATTTGAGTTTTTAAAGTGAAACTGTAGGTCGGAATGTAAATAACTTCCAGACTTTCCCTGATAGGTTTGGATACAGCTCTTCGGGATATGCATTAATAAGAATCACCAGACGCTTCACTTTACCTTACACAGTACACTTGGTGCATTGGAATTTCTGAGGATGCACATTTTCTTATCCTGTATACTACCAGGCATTTACTGTTTTAACATTAAGCACTAATACCTTTTAAGTAGAAAAGGCCTACTTCAGCAGAAAATGTGCTAGAAGAATTGAGTGGGTTAGAAAACGGGCCTTGGAGGTCTGTGGATATCATTAGTGGAAAGAAGAAAGGTGTTATTTTTCTTTTGCAGGATCCCTTAGTTTGTGAGTAGCAAATTCAGAAACACTCACTCCTAATGGCTTGTTATGTAAGTTGGATGCTTCTGTGAGGCAAGGATGAAGCCTCAGAAATGTACAGGGAAACTGAACTGAAGTTAGTGCTGAGGGCTGGTTCTTATTCCTCAACTCCATTGTTGTGTGTATATTTTATTGTACAGTACATAATCACAGTATGGAGACTGGCTTGAATGGTATAATATTATTGTGTAATAGACACTTAAATGATTGTAGTGCAGTCTTTTTGTTTAGAAATGTGATGTAATAGAATCTTCCCAATATGGAAGAAAGTGGTAACACCTGACATCTGGAGAGGCCTTCTTAGTAAGATTGACATTGTTCATAACATTTTGTTATCGTATTACAACATCATGACACCTGGGAAGACATTTACAATACATTGGATATCATATCCAAAATTGCATTTATAAACGGTCTCAACCCAGTATCGGTTTGCAAAGTGTTAAATATGTTAAATAATATGGCTAGCTAAATGTGATGTACCATTGAAAAACAGTGTGCACTTCATCCACTGACAGTCCATACATCTTTAGAGAATAATTTTTATGTGGATAAAAAATTATGGAAAAGTGTCTGTTGGTTTCTTAAGTTGGACTGGGTTAGGTGGGTATGCCACTAACAGTATACCGCACATCCCATTGGCAATGCTGGATAAATCTAATTTGCTAATAACACAAACAATGTGACTTATTGGAAGGGTTTTGACTTTGGTTGAATTCATTTTTTGTCACAGAAGTAAAATCAAACAAACTGATCAAGATATACTTTTTCAGAGACTATCAAGCCATTGGTATAGATGAAACTACCCAGTGAGTTCTGAAGTCAGCTTGAGTCACAAAATACCTAAACAAATGTCACCTTATTAATATTTTAAAAAATTGCTTTTCATACAAATTTGTGTTAGGTGAATAATAGGAATTTTATGTTTTGTGTAGATTACCATTTTAAAAATGCAGTCTGGGAGAGTTACAATAAGGTTTTAAGCCTCCAATTTTGGCCTGGATATATAACATGCTGTTTCTATACGTACACAGCAAAATATGCAGTGTGAATTTAACTTGGAGGGTGTTTGTTTTAGTTCTCACAGAGTCCAAGTTAAATTAACACATTTGATAGTGTTAAATGTTTTACTTGTTACAAGGGCGTAGGGACGGGTGGACATGTCCCCCCAATGTTACAGGGCAATGTGGTCCCCCCCAATAATAAGAACAATTTGTGTAAAATATATGGTGTG
>JACXGM010009939.1:0-26914 GCA_016801145.1 Umbra pygmaea | reverse complement strand
GGACACTGGAAAATGGGAAATAAACAGAGGTATGTACACAAACTTATTTGTTCAAATTCGCTGTGTTCACTATAAGGAATAACTGCACATGGATATGGACTAGTAATGACATTTCGAACATGTTTAGTGGCTCAAAGCACATTTTTTAACTTGCCCCGTAAATGTGTAACGGTTGTATACTGGAGCAAAAGGTAAACATGGCAATACAGATTGTTTAAGTTATTAACGCTACTGACAGCACTTCCGATATGCAAACAACAGAGCTACGTTTTGAAATCCCCCGGAATTCTCCTTTAAATACCTTTTCTCATGATTGGATGCACCTGTCTATGAAGTTCAAGGCTTAATGAGCTCACAAAACCAATTGTGTGTTCCAATTAATCAGTGCTAGGTAGTTACAGGTATTCAAATCAACAAAATGACAAGGGTGCCCAAATTTATGCACCTGTCTAATTTTTTTTATGCATAGTGCACATCTTCTATTGATCCAATCAACCTCATTTCACTAACAAAATATTACTGTCCTTCAGTTATTTGATAGATCAAAATGAAATTGCTGATTAACACCCACTTCTTTATAAATGAAAATCATGGATATTGTCAGGGGTGCCAAAATTCTTGCATATGACTGTATCTCAGGTTAAAGAGGTACCACCCCTGTTCATCAACAAACTATCAACAAACTATCCGTTGATAAGCAACTAATTGTGTAGGTTAGGGGTAGGGGTAAGTTTACAATACAGTTTAGGGTTATGATTAAGGTTAGGGTTACCATTAGGGGAAGGGTTAAGGTTAGGGTTAGGGTAAGTCGACAGTTTGTTAAAATGTTGTTGATAATCTGTAGTGGAAAGTGTTACCGAGGTACCTCCCTGCTCTTCGCCCTCCCTTAGGTTATAGGCATCCATGGAAAATAAAGGAAAAAAAGGCTGTTCAAATAGAAAAATAAAATATGTGTGGTCAGTTACAAGTGTGTCATCTATAAACAATAGCCTTTCTCTGGTCTTCTGCCTGTGTAACCCATTCTCTCTGGCCCCTGTAGCTAAAGCACAAGCTGTACCTGGCACAGCAGAGGGCGACCATGAGCACCAGGGCAGCGGATTTGTCCGCTGACGCCCGCGGAGAGGCAGAGAAGCACAGGGCCCTAGCAGAGGCCAGGGCACACAGCTTGAGGCAGGACAGAGAGATGACAGAGGCAGAGCGGAGTCGCCTGAGTGAGGACCTTCAGAAGCTGAAGAAACAGGTACTAAATACACATACTTACACATGCACAATTTGATTCCCTATTGTTTTTATATGCTAACCTAACCCTAAACCTAACACTAAATCACTAACCCTAAACTTTGTGGGGTCCGCGTGGCGAAGTGGGCTAAGATGTTGCCTTACAGGACAGTCTACGTCATGATAGTCAGCGGTTCGAGCCTGACTACGGGTTCTCTGACTTTCCCCGTACCTCCAGAACGTTGCAGTGCTAATTGGCGTAGCGCTTTGGAACTTGGATTTGGGTTAGATAAGTCGGATTAACAATCCTGCCACAACGCTCTCCAGCGACTCCTTGTTGAGAACGGACACATGTAAATTAAATCGTGGAAGAATAGTCGGTGAACTTAATCATCCCATGCATAATCTGACTAAAGGTTTTGGTGTTGGACTCGCTGTAAGAAAAGAATAGGTGGCTGGGCAACGTGGTTGGATGAACCAGTCGCGCGCCCCTTGCCTTCGCACAAATCTGTCCACGGAGCTGCGGACAAGGCAGGGTGAGTGGGAATTGGGGAAGAAAATGTGGAAAGTTAGATAAAGGACCCCAAATGTATTCTATAACAAGAGGCAAACACACGCGTGTCCACTGACAATACTACAATGTCTTCTTTAAGTGTGGGACTGTAGTGTTGAAACATTTAATAGTAAACCCTCATTCAAGAGACCCAGCAATGTCTTGTGATGTCTCCAACAGCACCAAGATGCCCAGCTTCTCCTGGCTCAAACAGAGAAGAACTACTTTGAGACAAAGCTAAAGCTCGACAGGATAACAGGAGAGAAGCAGACTCTGCTGGAGGAGAACAAAAGTCTGGAGGAAGACAGGGACGTTCTGAGACACAAACTGAGACAGGTGATGGATGAGAACACCATGGTCAAAGAGAAGTAAGACAACAAAGGAGCTGTGGGGCTCCAGCCTTTTGACCTAATATGGAATCATGTCTTTTTAAGCAATAAGATATATAAAGCAATATACTACAGACCTCCAAGGTGCCATATGGCTATTATAAACCAGCTATTACCTGTGCAATACAATGAATCTTTCATACCCATGGCATACTGTCTCTTATAAACCAGATTGTATGAATCCTGAATGATGATTGATTGACAAACATGATATATGAGAATGTATTCCACAGGTATGTCATCTCATTACCATTTAATGCTCTAATTACGCTGTTAACTGGTTTATAAGAGCAAAAAGGAATCTCAGGGGGTTTGTGATATATTGGCAATATACAACAGCTAACTTCTGTGTCCAGGCACTTTGCAACGCGTTGTGCCTAAGAAAAGCTCTTTGCTGTGGTATATTGGCAATATGCTGTACCACACCCCCTCTAGCCTTAGGTCTTACATATGCAATGGCTACCAGCCAATCAAAATTTAGAGTATTAACCACCTGGTTCATAGCCTTGCAATGCCACCCAAGACTGCCAGCATTGAAATGCTACAGGGATATGGATATCAGCCTGGCAACTTGAGGAATCAAACTCTTTTGGGGTGGGCTTTTAAACCAACATTATTTTACATGTGATTGAATACTCCTGTTACCAATCAAACCAACAAGCCCACTTATAACCAATCAAGCTACAAGCTGTTGGTGATTTAAATTGATTTCCATGCACTTCTCAAAATTAACATCAACTAAAACATAAAAACAAAGCCATAGTTCTTTAAATGGGTGGACTGAGGAAACTCTCCCCTGTCCAAAATGTAAACCTATCTAGTATTCCAGACTGATATCCATGTACCATTTCAATGCTAGTACTATATATAATACAGTAGAATAGTAGAATAATATATAGAATAACCTGTTTTACTACTTTTCTATCTATGAACCAGTCATGGTCAAAAGTTGAGACTGTCACACATACAAATTTTCACTAAGTCTGCTGCCTCAGTGTTGATGATGGCAATTTGCATATACTCCAGAATACCATGAAGAGTGTTCAGACGAATTGCAAAGATATGCAAAGTCCCTCTTTGCCATGAAAATGAACTTAATCCCGAAAAAAACAATTTCCACTGCATTTCAGCCCTGCCACAAAAGGACCAGTTGCCATCCTGTCAGTGATTGTCTCATAAAGACAGGTGAGAGTGTTGACAAGGACAAGGCTGGAGATCACTCTGTCATGCTGATCGAGTTAGAATAACAGACTGGGAGCTTTAAAAGGAGGGTGGTGCTTGAAATCATTGTTCTTTCTCTGTCAACCAAGGTTACCTGCAAGGAAACACGTACCGTCATCATTGCTTTGAACAAAAACGGCTTCACAGGCAAGGATATTCTGCTAGTAAAATTGCACCTAAGTCAACCTTTTATCAGATCATCAAGAACTTCAAGGAGACAGGTTAAATTGTTGTGAAGGCATCAGGGGGCCCAAAAAAGTCCAGCAAGCGCCATCTGAACCGTCTCTTAAAGTTGATTCAGCTACTTCTCTTCAGGAAAAACATCAGGGACAGACTGATATTATGCAAAAGGTACAGGGATTGGACTGTTGAGGACTGGGGAAAAGACATTTTCACTGATGAATCCCCTTTCAGATTGTTTGGGCCATCCTAAAAACAGCTTTTCCAGAGAAGACAAGGTGAGCGCTACCATCAGTCCTGTGTCATGTCAACAGTAAAGCACCCTAAAACCATTCATGAGTGGGCTCACTCACAATTTTGCCTAAGAACACAGCCATGAATAAAGAATGGTACCAACACATCCTCCAAGAGCAACTTCTCCTAACCATCCAAGAACAGTTTGGTGACGACCAATGCCTTTCCCATCATAATGGAGCACCTTGCCATAAGTGACTAAGTGGCTAGGGGAACAAAATATAGAAATGTTGGCTCCATTGCCAGGAAACTCCCCAGACCTTAATCCCATTGTGATAATGTGGTCAATTCTAAAGACGTGGGTAGACAAACAAAAACCCACAAATTCTGACAAACTCCAAGCATTGATCATGCAAGAATGGGCTGCCATCAGTCAGGTGTGGCCCAGAGGTTAATTGACAGCATGCCATGGTGGATTGCATGTCTTGAAAAAGTAGGGTCAACACTGCAAATATTGACTCTGCATAAACTGAATGTAATTGTCAATAAAAGCCATTGACACTTATGTAATGCTTGTAATTATACTTCAGTATACAATAGTAACTACTGACAAAAAGATCTAAGAACACTGAAGCAGCAAACATTGTGGAGACCAATACGTGTGGCATTCTCAGAACTTTTGACCACGACTGTAGAATAATGTATTATTTCATACTATGAATTCAGTGCGATTCTTCTCTTTATCACGCCATTCTCGACCGTCTCTGGCCTTCATCTTCCTGATAGGGAGGTGAATTCAAGACGCAGGGCGTTGCAAGCAGAGGAGCTGAGTGTGAAGGCCAATCAGGCGAAACTGGAGGCTGACCAAGAGAGGCGGCTGGCGGAGAAGGAGAGGCAGGAGCGCACAGCAGAGTGTCTCACCTGGAGGGAGAAACACATGGTCCTGGCGGACATCTTCAGGGCCCAGGAGGACCTCAAGTCCCAGAGGCAGAACAAAGCAGTGAGTCAGACAAACACCTTCTGTAGCATCCAGTGTACCACAGTTACACCAGTAACACAACCGTTTTGGACAACCAGTAACACAACCGTTTTGGACAACTAGCAACACAACTTATATTTTTGATAACACCGGTGTTATGTAACATCATTGTCATGTAACACAACTGTTGAGTATTACCAGTAATATAAGTTCTTGCGGTGATTCAGGCAAAAACTCCAATGATTATCAGTGACAGGTCATGCAGGGCCGTCACTATCTCTCAGGCAGAGCCGAATATATACTGCTCTCAGGTGGACAACATCACCATCTAGTGGTTGACTTGGTTACGGTTAGGCCTCAGACGTATTCCTCACTAAATTGCGTTTACGTCTTTCCTCCAGTGTCAAGCTAACATCAAGAGCTTTTTCCTTTGCATGACGGAGAGTGACCAAAGGGTGAAGATCCTTAAAAATCAAGACGGCACACCCAGGAACTTCACGGTGAGAAGATGTACAAAATATCACTGACTCGTGAAGCAGGGCAAAAGCCTGTCGTCTCCTTGCCCTGCTGTTAACATCTAGTATCTGTTTTCCCAGGAAGGAGATCCAGTCTTCATCTCCACACCAGAGCCTATGTTTGAAGAATCTGACCACAGCTCATCAAGGTGACTTATTAACTAATTAATAACGAATGCATCCTTTTTCATTCAAAAACAATCCAAGCATTCCATAGAACCACTCAATATGCCCGAACTGTTGGACGTTTTCATGTACACACTATACCGTATAGTACATTTGATCTCTAGTCCATCCTGGTTTCCTGGTAGATATCGTATTTATTTTTGCATATTTGTATTATTGCATTGTTGTAACCGTGTCACAAGATGTTCACTATATATGCAAGAACATAAGTTTTTGTGACAAACTTGAAAATCCAAATCAAATTGAGCCAACATGAACAGTGACCTGTATAGTTTTCAAAAGCTCACTTGTGTGACTGCTTCCTTCCCAAAGGAGCATGGTCAGAGTATCTGCCCCACGAGTGGGAAAGGACCTGGGTCCATCTCACTTCGATGACCTAACAGCCGGTATGGGAGGGGAGCAAGAGGCTGGACATCCACGGAGAAGCAGGAAAACTGTGGAATATTTCTGGATCCCAACAGATGAGGAATGACAGTTACCCAAAAACATATTTTAACACTAAAGATTCACTACCTACTTCAGCTTCTTTATTTACTAATTGAATTCAGGATTGCCTACACAATAAACAATTGTGATGGAATACACACAGCCCATGGGAATTTGGAATTATAGCTACAACTCTGAAGATTGTCTGTGCCCTTTCTCGTTGCCCACAGACCATCAAAATAAAATACCAAAATAATCAAATTAACAAAAACCATAGCAAACAATTTGTCATGCTCTTCTTTTTACCACAGAGAATGTGTAATTTAAAGATGAGACTCTTCATGCAAGATTAATCGATAAGCAGGTTAAGCGTAATAAAACATCTGTAGAAAGGAGTAGAAACACTGTTTCTGTGCTAAAGTATTGACTTTATTGATGATAATGCCTTATTGGTGCACAATACTCATCACTCAAATACAATCTTACATGATCAGCATCCATTGTTTTCTAAATACACTTGGCTTGAGAGCACATCAGCTAATCTTGTCAGGCAAAGTGAACACTTCATTAAGACTTTGAGTTAGCAGTCTGCCAATCAATTATTACATTTCACAAGGGGACATCAAGATCACTTTAATATGGAAACTTTCATTAGCCGATTAAAATTAAGGATAAAACTCAGTTGGTTACAAATTTTGATGGGAAAACCACTCACACATATTGGTGTAGATTCATGAACCCAATATGCTGTGGAAAATTTCAACTTGCTGTTAAACATTTACAGACAGGTAGGCAAAAATACTTGTCCAATTTCAATGGTTTAAAAAGTTATTTAACACTAGGTCACCTCATGAATGGCACTGCCTAGGAATTCCAATCAAGTTGTTGCATTGTGCAAATACAACAGGACTCCATCAGACGCCTGCACCGGGCTGTCCAGTAAACGTTTTCCTATAAAGGCTCTTCTGTATCTTAGCACAAAACCAAGCCCATCTAACTAAGAGGTAGAAATACAGGCAGCTTTTGAAACGTTACGGCAGCCACACTAATCATTGAGTTTATACCATCCTATGTAACCGGAGTGTGACTGAGTGACGCATGTCAATGGTAGGCAGTTTGGCCAATGCGCTTTTCAAAATGACAGTTGAAAGCGCCACACTCCATAGCCGTTGCTAAGTGATGATCCACAATTCTGCCAGCGTCATTTAGTTCCAAATGTTTTAAAGATGTACAGTTGAGAGCGTATGTGCAATTTGCTTGAGACCACAAAATGGTACAGACTTTGATACTCATTATTCCAAATGCTAATCAATGAAAACAGCTTCATTTTACCGCTCTGGCTTGTTTACAGCAGACCATTTCACATGGAATTGACAGAGGCGCTTTCATTTTTACATTAATAACATAAAAAATAAAAAGTGCAACATGGCGTCCGTTGCAAAACCTGACCAAACCGTCTTCAGTGATGGCTCTGGTGTGTGTGCGCATCTTAAGTCTACGGTCTTGCACGTGAGGAATAGTCTCCATCTCAAAACGTAACATGCTCCACATCTGCATTGGAAGAGCACTTTGGTTTTCAATAAAACAAGAGACTGAACTTGGGACAAGTTTCGGGTGACCAAGCACAAAGTCCACGGTAGATTATGTTGACTCATTCTCAGTACTGGAAATCTTTTGGATGGCCTGAAAATATCTGAGGGCATATAAGTCTCATAATTCAGCCGTTTTTAAAAATGGAGAAATAAAAGTTCAACTGTAATACGTGTCACTCACAATGAGTAAATACAGCAAAACCGACTACGTTCTTATAGAAGAAAAGCAACAAAGAAAAAAGTTTCAGCCAATCCATAGCCTACGTTAAATTCATATAGCAGAAACAAAATAGAGACCCTCAACAAATCAACCATAAAAACAAGGTACTTTTCAGCCTATAATACTGGAGGCTCCAGTAGCCTGTATACAAGACAGATGGTTTATCTACTATGCCCTGATAACATGCTTGACAAACAGCAGGACATAATGTCTGTGGCAGTGGTTAGGTGTGAGTTTAATACAGGGTGACGAGGGTAGTAGGACAGATGGCTGTACTGTTTGTCATGGTATGTTCCTCTACTATATGGAGCATGATGCTTCTGGGTGCTTGGATTCTCAGTCATTCTCCTCCTCCGACTCCTCTTCCTCAGCCGTTTCCAGCCAGGTTAGCCACTGATTGACCTAACGAAATAATTACACAGGTTAGCCACTGATTGACCTAACGAAATAATTACACAGGTTAGCCGCTGGTTGAGCTAACGAAATAATTACACAGGTTAGCCGCTGGTTGAGCTAACGAAATAATTACACAGGTTAGCCACTGGTTGACCTAACGAAATAATTACACTGAGTTAACCACTAGTATTCTATATAACAATCCTATTGTGGTCAGGTGATTACCTGGAACAAAGCTTTTCCTTTCCCCGGGAATTCTTGGGTAATATCTTCTTTCCATTCAAGGAAGGCTTCTTCTTCAATGATTTCCATGTCGTAAAGGTGGACAAAGTAGCGCAGCAGCATGCCTGAAATAAAACCACAATGCATGTTGATCTTATAACTAATAGGCAGCCAGACACAGAGCTAGCAACAATATCTAACCTAATTTGACACCAGTGCAGCCCACTGAGCAGTTGTCAGAGACACCAACGATTAAATCAGACCAGTCAACCCAGGGTCAGTTCAACCTACCTTTGGGGAAGTGGTAGTTGTAGCAGTGCACCTGTAGTGCGTACAGGGCACTGACCTGCAGCTGGGGCTGGTCGTGCACAAACTTCTGCATGACCGGTTTGAAGGCCAGTAGCAGTTGTCTCTCCTGGTCCAGCTGCTCCTTGGAGGGTCCAACCGCCTGCTCCTCTCCTCCACTACCCTCATCATCTTTCTCCTCACAGCCCAGCTCTCCAGAGATGTACTGCAAGAAGCTGGGGGGGGGGGTTAGAGGCAAACAGCAGGACAACACGGTAAACCCGGGAACAAACAAAAACGTGTCAGAAATCCATTCATTCCAATGGAGCACAAACCGAACCTCCGCCGCTCGCATTCCATTTAAATGAATGGATTAACGCAGACGTCGACACTCCTGTAAGTCAGCGTTTTCTACTTGAAACTTCATACCATTACCTGGTGTAACACTACTGAAAATGTGCACACGTACTGACTAAAACGGCGATAATCTGATTTCAATTGCAAAATACACACATTTTCTTAACGGCAAACTAGACTGAAGGAAGAGCTTCTACCTGGTCATGAGGATGTTAATGAAGCCCTTGTCGGTGTGAAGCTTGGGGGAGATGTTGTCTTTGATCCACTTGTAGATGGCCTGGGGGGAGGGGTCTGCCTTGATCTGCAGAAGCAGGTCCTTCTCCAGCTTCAACAGGGGAAACAGGAAGCTCAGGCCCTTCCCCTCCAGAATCTCCAGCATGCGGTGCTTGTTCTGGTCCATCTCTGGTAGGACCACAAAGTGCCGCTCAGATTAACCCAACGCTCACTCGGACAAGTTCAAGGAGCAACCGTTACCGGCAAGACACCTGTTCACATTATCGAGCATACCAAATTCGGACAAGCATGTCGCAGTTATGACGCGGTTTGAAAATCAATATTTACGTTGAGTCCTGACTGGCTTTGGAAAATGTCAAATTAAATGAAGACCAACGCCTTCATCTGTAAGATCAATTCATTACAAAATGTTAAAGCGTTTGTTGAGCAACGTTTATCGATGTCTATAATTCTGCATATCAAGTTCCACACAAATCTGCACCAGTGTCAGAAGAGGGGCGTTCTACACCAGGTTCCAAATTATGCAAATTGTACATTCATTTTCCTAAATAGTAGATGCAAATGACAGTCAGTATAATCTAAGTCCTCAACCGTTAGGGTTTAAGTCAAATGAAATTGAACAAACCACCCAATGAACAGTTAAAAAATAAAAACTCAAAATGCACTGTTGTAAATAATTACGCACAGAGTTTGAAAATACTTTATATTGTAAAGAACAGAAAATGGTAATTTGTTGAATTTGCAGCATTAGGAGTTCATATTTACTGAAAGCAAAAGCTTATTCAAACATCTTAACAGGGCAAGTTACATGTTAAAAGCCCTTCTTTGATATCACCTTCACAATTTTTGCATCCATTGAACTTGTAAATTTATTGAGAGTTTCTGCTTTAATTTCTTCGCAGGATGTCAGAATAGCCTCCCAGAGCTGCTTTTTTGATGCAAACTGCCTCCCACCCTCATATCTTTTGCTTGAGGATGCTCCAAAGTTTCTTAATAGGGTTGAGGTCAGGGAAGGATGGGGGCCACACCATGGATTTTCTCCTTTTATGCCCATAGCAGCCAATGATTGAGGTATTATTTGCAGCATGAGATGGTGCATTGTCATGCACCATCTGTGCTCTGAATCAGCCACAAATCTCTTCACAGTATGATCATGCTGAGGTTGTGAAATATCTAATACTTTCATACATTCAAGGCATTGCATTATTTGACGCTTTTCCGCAGCAGAGATCCTTTTTCTTTCCCATATTCCTTGAAACCTGTGGCCTGCTTAATAATGTGGAACATCCATCTTAAATGTACAATATGTAGTATTTCAACACTATGGGTCTCTCAAAACAAAAGACGTACTTTGCATTAAAACAGCAAAAATCACTATATTATATTTGTTGTGTCCTTACATTATCCCAAATGTTTCCACCAACTGTCAAACCCAGAGAAATTTGTAAAGTACTTCGAAGACGCGGGACATTTCATTTTGTTGCCCGTCAATGGCGTCAAATAACCTTTGACTCCTATAGTTGAGGTTAGTAGATAGTTTGTTAAAATGTTGTTGACAGTATGCAGATAATATGTAGAGCATCTAGAGATGGACTCTCAAAATAAAGTGTTACCCTTATTTTAATGTTTGTCACTTAATTCCAATTTGCATAATAATTTGGAACACGATGTGTTATTTACATTTGTTCCTTGGGAGAAATATGTATTAACATGACTTGAGGTCAAATAGCATGATGTCAAAGTCACTCTCCGGCCAATCAATGTAAAATTGTAAAGGGCGGAACTCTACGGAAATTGACGCCCTTTACCAAAGTTCTGTTAAGATCGGGACAAAGGGGACTAGGGACTAACCAATTCAATGTCACATTCATACAAGACGCAGTCCCTAATTCCATTAGGAGACAATAAGCTTTGATGACTAGATCATTTTACCTCAATTTCCGCAACAGCTTCAGAGTAGGTGTGGGCAGGGCAGGAGGTCTACGTACCTGGTAGCATCTTCTGCATGTTGACTTTGCTCAGCTGGAAGACGTCGGTGAGCCAGTCCTTGTCCTTGAGTTTGGCTGTCTGCTGCAGACAGAGCAGAAACAGGGGAAAGTGGGTCCCGTTCTCCAGAGGGTGGGCAAGCTCGGCCACGCTCACCAGCTCAGATATAACGGCCCGCGCTGCAAACTGGGCCAGGTATGACTTTACCAGGGGTACATCCACCTCAATCTTAGGGCACTGGTCCAGAACATTGAGGAAAGCCTTACAGGGCAAAAAGGTGTAGACAAAACAGTGTTAGGCTAGAGCACTACAAGCTAGATATGCAAAACAATGTTTTGCTGCTTTTGCAATATAACAGTCATTGTAATTAATGCCATTCAAAATTCTGTGTAGACCACGCAAACTGGATAACTGTACTGCACTCCTCTCCATGTACCCCTACCTGCATGAAGTTCTCCCCGGTGATCAGGCCTTCTGTGCGTAGTGTGTGGATGAGTGTGCTGGCATGCTCTTTGTCCTCATCCGAACGCTCCAGGGACACCACAATGATCTTACTCAGCATCTCCGGCAGGAAGTGCTTGGGAGCCTTCATGTCTCGGACGCTGGCCACAGCTTCCTCCAGGTTCTTACTGTTCAGGTATTCTGTCACTACGGTCTCCTGAGGGGTCAAAGAAGTGAGTCAAGACAATTGTCCTTCATATTAACTTTGGACCAAGTCATGAAACTTAAAGCTACAGTGCGGGACATTTACATTTGTTACATTTAGGCACTTGCCAAACTAGTTCACACAATGCTGATTAAGCCTATCCCGCCAGCTCAATCACCATTTGTCAGTATACAGAGTTTCAAAATCTGTCTGTGGCAGTATTCCCGCGCTGGCACACCAGTAGTGATGCGTTTTACGTCAACCAGCAATAATTGGTTTACTAAAGCTAACGTTACAGCAACTAGTATTATGGCGGAGCCTATTGTGGAAAATCCCACCAAGTGTCTAGGAAAAACCTCATGTGCCAGATGAAAAAGTAACTCTGCATTCAGACAAAAGATCAGTCTAAAAGAAAAAGCAATGCGTACTTCATAAATTTTTGTCGACAGCATTTGTGTGACTACTCTCACTGCAAAAAGGGGAAGACAAAGGTTCGACAATCCAGCTTTAAAAAACTAAAAATGTAACTCAAAGTCCATAAAATGAAATAGAGTGGCGCTGCTGAGCCCTGTATTGGGTAAGTCCCACAGACATAAAATGGCAGCCTACGGTCATTTTAAGCAGATCCTCTCTAGCTGGTGGTGGTTTCTTGCTTGTCTTCTGAGGTTTCTCCTGAATAGGAAGAGGGTTGCTCTTGAGGCCGAGCTGCGGAGACTGGGGGAAGAGCAGGGGTCATTAGGTTAACGACACTGAAACACCAACAAGGACCAGCGTATAACAGCCTAGAAACATTGTTCAGGAAAATAAACATGAAATTCTAAGAGAAACAGTATTTCAGTTCTGCTGAATCAGAGTGACCAAGCACTGGGTGGAAGATTGCATCAAATTGGCAGTCACCCTTACCTGTCCTAGAGGAGGGGTGTTGGTGCGGGGAGGCTGGGCACTGGGTGGGATCATGGCGGGTGTCTGTGGCTGCAGCTTGGGCACCTGGTTCTTATTCAGGAGGAAGGACTGAGCCGGTCTCAGGCTGATCTACAAGGCAGACAGGGAGGGGGGACAGCTGTATGGTAAACAGTGACAGGAAAAGAAACACTCCTAGACGAGAATTACACCACGCCCTCATCTCTCATAATCGCAGTCAGCGGACCAGATACCAGTTGGAGAAGGTAGGATGAAGGGAGGAGAGCAAAGAGATGAGAAAGAGACTGGCATTAGGTGTTATTCCTCAGAATAACGCGTCTTTTTATAATCACAGGGCGTAATTACACGAGCAGACCTAAACCGCTAAGGAGCGATTGTTGTACTTCACCGCATCTCCAGAGAAATGGTTTCATGGACAGATCAAATGTAGCCCTGGACGATACACCCTCAGCAGAACAGTACAAACACTAGTTCAGGGCTAGGATGACTGTGGGGCAGGGACACCAGTGAAGCCTTATAACATGCGCTCTGTAGCCAGGTGGTTCCTGTTTCACAGGGGTGTTGTACCTCATCTAGGTTGAGCTGGCCCTTCTTGGTGAAGCGTGGAGGCATGTCCTTGTTGGATGGGACCTGCTGCTGTGGCGGTTGGCCCTGATGGTTCTGGTTCTGGAAATGCTGGTTCTGCACCTGGAACACCGCGCGAGAGAACAGTAACGTCAATACCGTGGCAGTTCGCTGCACAAGATTCAACCTCAAGTCCTTTACGGAATAGACCAATTTTCCCAGATGCTATTGTGTAAACACATCAACCCCTTTTAAGTGCAAAAAACAAAGCAACTTTAAGTTCGACAGACACGGGTAGTTTCAGAATAATAGCTGCCAATGACCTGGTTTGATTTGATGAAGGGCTTGTTGGTGCCCATGTCGAACTGGGACGGTGGCTGGGGCGCGGCGTTGTGGGCGCCGTGACCGTTGAAGAGCGGGTTGGATCGATGCCGTCCCAGAGTGGGGGAGAACCGGTCCTGAATGACCCCTGGGCCGGTCCCGATGCCACCGCCTGAGGAAGAGTTCACAGAGATGCTACACATCCGTCTAGCAGCTCAAATGGCGCGGAGCACAGTCTGATCATGAAAAAGTACTTACCGCCCGTTATAACTAGTCACTGATAAATGAGGCCAGTGGCAAAACAGACCACGGTGTGAAACAACTGACCTACAAAGGCACCAAGACTAACCTACATCCACCCCTACCTGGCATTTGTCCAAACATGTCCGCCAATCCCCCCAGAGTCTCCATTTTCATGCGGTTGGGCATAAAGGCGCCCTCTAGGAAAAAGTCCATCCTCATCCCTTGAGCCATGGTTGCTGGGATGAAAACACCCAAATCCTGGAGGGAGAACAGACGACCACACTTCAGAGAGCTGCCCTCAGATAGGCAACATCACCATAAGATTTCAAAATCTGATTGTGATTTAAAGAAATTAAGTGTCAATTGCCTTTAGAGATTCCCGGCAACCCCACCGGTCTCTAGTTACAAACAAACCTAAGGTTGCTGTAGCAACTGTTGCTAAGCCTGAACACCATGGGTAGGGCATCACAGGCTCAAAGACAGTGTACCCACCGAACACCACTAACACAGGCCATTCACAAAATGAGAAGGTCCAAAGCATCAGCTGCCCCTTCAGGGAGAACCAAACTCCCACAGAGCACAATCCCAGTGACTCACTTTCACTGCCTCCTGACGGATCTGGTTGATGGTTTTAGGTCCGTTGTCGATGAAAGCTTTGCGGGGGACCCAGTTGTTGTCGCGCAGCTCTACAGTGTCCTGCAGCAGGAAGCGGATCCTGGCGGGCAACTCCTTGTTGTTCATTAAGGATAGCATACGGCCAAAGTACTGGTCCATTAAAGACTGGGGACAGAGAGAGGGTAGCATTATGATCACAGTATATCACTCGAACAAACGTAATGATCCATTATTGACTATACATACGAGGACTGGTGGTGTTGTGTGAGAACATATAATGCAGAAAACATACCCTAGCTTTTTCATGATCAAGCCTAGGCCCGACTGTTCTCATTATTTGACAGAGGCACTCCAAGTCCTCGCCCATGTCCTTGAGCTGGACTCTCTTCTTCTTCTCCAAAAGCTGAGGGGCAATGAGAGACAGTTATACAAGTGACAGGGGATGCAGTGGTACCAGTGTAAAAGTGAGCACATCACACAACCAGAGAGCTTTGCTGAAATGGCTCGACTCACTGTTTTGATGCACTTATGAAGGATAGATTCATGGATGAGGTCGAGTTTGCCAAGTTCCGAGATGAATTTAATGTTGCCAAGCATCTTAATCTTGGCAATGGCTCGCTGCTCCTCCTCTTCAGAAGTGAGCGGGTTGTCATGTTTATCATAGACTGGGGGAGGAAGACAACGCAGTACCAAGGTGAGTCAGTGTGCACCGATCCGTCGCTTATAGATGATTCCTCAAACTACACTTTGTTCCTTGAGTACTTATTTCTTTAGATTACTGAATATAACAAAACAGAAACACAAGCGGTCAAACATGGCAATTTTTTCACATTACAAGAAACCAAAACCCAGCTATGCATGTAGGCCTGAACTTTTAACATTCAATACCTTCCTAGGGTTGTTCGATAAACCGGTAATGATATAGTACAGCGGTACCAGTATTTCAAAACAGCATTTTGTAATTCAATACTCCATTAAAAACCATGTGTAGAAAAATTCAGCTTGCTTCTTATTAGTGCTGGGACGACGCATCCGATTACTTAAACACGTCGATTAGCCAAAGGTACCGTCGACGTGCCCTATTATTATACTGGTATGATGTCTGAACATGAAGAGCAACCCTGGTGCTATTTAGTAAAACAACGATTTCTTTTTACTTCATCCATGTCCTCAAAACTAGCATTATAAGGTAATTATCAGTTCGCACTAAAACTGGGCACATTCGATTGGCATGAAAACATCCCAGAGAACGGTCAACTCAGTACCCACGTGTTAACCCTAGGTTCATTTTGCGCCAGAATTGTCCTGTAAAAGATTTAATTTTTGTTTCAGTAAATTAAAATACTAGTTCAGTTATCACCAACTAATGTGTACTGATAAGGACACACTACCTAACAACAGCGCTGTTAAACCAGGAGAATCTAAATGTTTTGGGATGACAGTTGTAATGCAGATTCATTTTGCTCTTCTACCTCAATATTAATCAGTAATAGGGCTGCAACTAACGATTATTTGGATAATCTGTTGGTTATTTCTTTGATTAATCAATGAATCTGATAAAATTAATAATTCCATAACTTTTATTTTTTTAAATGTATTCCAAATTGACAATTTTAACACATTACAGACCTAAATGTAGGCTATAAAACATGTGCAAAACATATGCTCATTTCTTTAGTAAGGTGTAAAATATGGTATTTTATACCTTGCTTAGACAGACCTGAGATGTTAAAATTGTCTAAAAAACTATTATAGAAACAGCTTTTATAGAACAGTTGTAAATAACCTTATAATAAGGCCTGTCGAATAGTAATTTCATTGCTTTATGTATTTTACCTGTTTATGCTATTTTGACATAATGTTTGATTTAAAATTACTTATTTTGAAACAGACTGGAGTTTCTACTGTGCGCAACAGTAGTTGAAAAAACAATAAAAGTAAATCACGTAGTGAAACGTTTAACAAATTACCATCCCCGAAGAGGCACAAGGTTAGCATACATTGTAATACTGTTATAGTAAGATCTGGTTTGTGTTTTAAATAAATTTCGCACTATAAAAGTCTTTGTTTACTTGCGCACTGCCGGGTTGTAATAATGAGCTTGCTAGATTAACGTTAGCTCTACCGCATCTGCTCTACCACAAACATTAATTAGCCAACTAGTTAAATACACTTGTCGTGCAATGTTGAAGTGGATTTGATTTAATAGACCTTTTAAGCTGAATAGCGACCAAACACTGGCTATTTGATAAATAAGTATTAACTGCTGCGGGCGGAACTAATCCTCATTTCAATAATGCTATTATGTAGTAACAGTTTAGTAGCTGTTGAGTCCCCTTCGCTTATCGCTCCAACCTTTTTTCTTTTAAAGTGCTCCCCCATTACGGTGATGCTCTGGTGCCATTACATTTGTTTTACAGTGTTTGCACGCAAACTTTTTAAGTTTAATTTAAAGTGAAGTTCTGCCATAATATTCAAGATTTCAGTCAGACAGTTTAAAAAGTTTTACTTTAAGTGACATAGCTCCATCACACAGCGAGCAACAAAATAGACCCATTTTGATAATGAAATGTGTTGCCAACCATTTTAATAATCGATTTGTTGTTGCAGCCCTACTAAGTAATGTGATTCCGTTGCTGATCCTTCTCATATAGCCACAATTTAATTCTGTCATTTCTTATTCCATCCTCCTGTGATTAGCTATAATTTCTCCAATTACATATGACAAGTGATTTGACGCCAATTTACAAGTGCTAGGTCACATGACATTTAGATGCATTTTATCCTTTTGACTGGCTTTACATCCTCATTGGTAAGATTTCAAAAATGCAACTGACTTATTATACAAAATGTATATTTAATATACCAGAAGCAATTGGGCATCCCGGTTTCGGGATCGTCTTTGTAAAAGAACATTTTTCATGCACATATTCAATATTTCTTAAAATTGTATCAAGCACATTCATCTGCACAGATTGATAACTGTATGCCGTAACTTGCGCTAGCTCGATCCCGAGCAAGAGCTGACTGATGAGAAGTGTCAAATAATTGCTTAAAGCAATTGAAGAACATAGAATAATCATAGAATTTCATCATTGTTCCCCTTTAACACTGTTCAAATTGTAGTAGCAGTACTGGTATGACGGATTGCACTTACTTTCAACATTTCTGCTGCGGTTTTCAAATTCATCTTGAAGCTTGGAAATTAGAAGTCTTCTGAATGTCTATTAAAAATATATTCAGAATTTAGACTAAACAGCAGGACAAAATTACACTTTGTAGATGATAACATAGAACACAGAAATAAATTCTAGATGCTAGCATACAGGTTACCACAGTGGAGTAAGACAGATATTTGCAGAACACAGGGTAGAAAACCATTCAAACTTGATGCTTACAGTGCTCTGCTTTTGGGAGGTTTGGATCTCAGGTGAAGGGCCGTCAAAGTTTGGTGCATCCTCTGCCAAGCGCAGACATAGCTGAGCATAGAGCGAGCTATACTTGGGCTCTTCTAGGGCTTTGTCTACAATCTAGTGAGAAGAGCGAAACAGGCATTATGAAGACGTTAACCTGTTATGCATTATGAAGACGTTAAAGCATGAGTCATGCATACATTCATGGAGAAAGTCAGGAAATGGGAGACGTTAGCAAACAGCAGACTTAACAGGAAACGATGACACACTGACACTTACCAGCAAGATGATTGCTTTGAGGACGAGTTTTGTATCTACGCCCACGTTCAGGAGCTCAAGGCATAGCTTGTCAAACTTCTCCGGCGTGAGCTTGTTGAGTATGCTAAAAAAGAGCAGGCAGCAGAAGAAAACAGAAAAATGTCATGTCAGGGGAACACACCGCCATAAAGGGCTGAGGAAGCAACATGCCGGGTAGGTAAATAAGTTGCTTTAGTAAACCTCTGATCGAGATGAATTTGCTCATCCAGGCACAAAAAGCATAATAAACCCAAAGCACACGCTGACAACAGAACAGTCCGGCTTTTTAAAATAACTTTTGTGTGGCCAAACAACCAGCCTTGACACTTACCCTCTCACTTTTCGGAAGATTGCATCATGTCGCTCTTTCTCATTGCTGGAGTTGGCATCTCGTCTAGTGCTTCGTGAAGGAACCCATCTCGGAGCGCTGTGCCCTGGGGTTTTCCCAAGGAACTCGCTGGAAAGGAGACGGGACTGCTCAGATTCCTAGCTAGGTACAAACTAGTTCTGTACGCTCTCACGTACAGTAAATACACCAGACCTCCATCACCCCCCAACAAAGCACTGAATTGGAGTAGACACGCTGACTATGTTGTCTTTGGAGCAGCAGTGAAGATGTGTGTTCATTCCTCTGTTATAAAAATAAAGTGCGATTCAGCACCCTGCGTAAGTGCTGGGACATCGTTAAAAGCATCCCTCACATTAATGTATCCCTTTCAACAAACATGAAGCTCCCACTAAGCAAGTCAATTAATTGTAAATGCATTTTGCAGTTACCACTGAGAGCCCATCACATTACCAGAAAAAAGGACACCTAAATGACAGCCACAAGTGTGCTTCTTGCACTGGAAGAGGCCTTGGCGGCATGCAATTAATGATTTGTAACCAAGTGGACATTTCCCTAACATGACTGGTAAAAACACTAACAGCACTCCAAATGCTAGTGCGATAGGAAACTAGCACTCAAAAACAGTAACCGCTGAATTCACATTGTAAGAAAAGAACACCTAGAAATGCACTTTGGCTGTTAAACGCATAATTAAACTTTTCTTGTTTCTTCAATGGCAATTAATTGACATGGATTGTGTTATAATCTAGCAGTATGTTGGAAATTTGCCATTCAGAGCTTTCGAAGTTCATAAACATTGTGCGTGCTGAACACTGAGAAAGCCATTTAATTCTTCCACTGCTAAGAAAAACCAACTCTGGCGCCTAGTGAGGCAGACCTACCTGTTGCCGACAGACTTGGGATAGTGCTGAGGTGTACCCCTAACACCTCCTCCCCCCGAAGAAGCACTGTTGGGATGAAAGGACAAACAATGAAACACTTCACACACTCCTTCCACAAGCCTTTCACATTTTGATTGAATGCCCAAATAGTTGTTTATGTGAATACATTGTCATCCAGTGCCTTCTGGATACAGTAACATGGTTACTGTCCAGGAGAACCTGAAATACATTGGCCTGTATATAATGAAGACAGCAAAGTTCAGTGGACTGACACAGGAGTGTTATCACCATAGTGATTTCACCCATTGAATGACCAATAAAAATTAGTGCTAATTTAATAGGATTTCACCACTGTGGAACAAAACACTTAGGCAGTAATTCACATTCAACATCTGGAGCATAAAGAGTAACCCACTTTTCCCCGTTTTTGCTTTGTTGAAGCCATTCTTGTAGCATAATATCCACGGTCTTAACCTTCATGGAAAACAAGTACATAAAATTGCTGTTGGGTGAAAACCACGCATCTCGAAAACAGAAACGTCTCAGAAAAAGGGAAGGAAAATGACAACATTTTCCCCATTAGATAACATAAAAATGTAAAACTTCAAGCTATTTTTTATACATTTAAGCAAGTATTAATAAATTAAATGTTATAAAAGATCAAAAAAAATGAGATAAGTTGTTTTCACTCAACAGCGACAGCAGGTTATTACTAATAATCACATTAAATCACATTTCTGGAAAAACAGTCTAGTCCTGGATGGGAAAGCCAGGAAGGACAAATAAATGTGTTCACAGGACATTATAATACATTGCAAAAATATGGATCAGTTGAGAAATGGTAATAGATAAGGTAAAAAAATATATACATTTAGGTTGACACTGAAATATTATTGAAAATAGCCAATTCTCATCACCTATACAAAGGGAATGTACAATATTTGTCACATCCAGAAGAGCTAATTTGCAGTGATATTGCTGCCTGCATCTAATAGAACCACTTAACAAATCAATGCGTGCCTGGTGCATTGCTGGTGCTAGGGACATTACTAAGTGGCACTAACCCACACACCATAGGGCTAACCTTTAAGAACGGCACTATCAAAAATTACTTGTCGACGATCCAGACAGCTTCACTGAAAAACATCTTGCCATGTGGTTCTGCATCTAACTACACTGCATGCCCAATCAGAGAATACTCCAGGCATCTGTGCTTTGAGGAGATCACATTCATGGGCCAACAATCATAACTGACCTTGTAATTTTACTTACACAAGTTACAACACTACAGTATGAGCTTTTATAAGGCGTTCAAATGACATGCGTTTGTCCAGCCGCAAAGCCTTTGGATGTCAAATGACCTAATTTGGAGGATCTGTTGGGCAGAGACAATGCTTTTAGATTGCTGTACTATGCTGTAAATGTCAGACAATAGCGTCATAGTGATCAATAGAAGGGTATATCATAATCTGCAGCGTACGCAATATTGTGTGTGTGTGTGTGTTGGGGGGGGCTAAAACAAATGCCAAAGCAAGAGGTAACTATTAGATATCCAGTGTTTTTAAAATGTCCCATAATTGAAGGATTCCTGTGAGGTAGTTTTGAACATACCTGAAACGAGAAGCACCCCCTTCTGCAATCACACTCTCCACTTTGGCGGCTTGACAACGATGAATCTTTAAAAGAATAATAATGAAAGGGAAGGTTGGGGGAAACGGTGCTGTAGGTAGGAGAGGAAGACAAATGCGTCATATTAGTACAATGAGTTGCACAACCTACCGAGAAAGCCAAGGCCTAGACGAGAAAAATGGACTCGACTGCTTCCTTTGTCAAGCGCAACAAAGCCAAGGCCAGCAGCTAACAAGCTAATGACCCAGTTACATGTGTCGCTATGCCACATCTTCACATCATTCACTGCAATCATCTGGTTCTCGAAACTGATGCTTCATCCATTAATTGAAGCCTCATTTGTTTATTCATTAGCTACGTAGCTAGCTACTAGTCAGCTAAATACCAAGCAAGAATGACGGCCAGTAATGTTGTGTTCAAGTGTGCTGGTCATGCTTTACAATAAAGATGCGGGTCATATTTTATTATGTATTATCGAAAAAAGCCGGTAACCGCATGGCAACATTAACATGACCGTGGTTTTCCAACACGACGCCATTTTACGCAGTAATCAATCAGCTGGAGAGGCTAACTAGCTAGCTAGCGTAGGGACGCCATTTTGGGTAAATCTTGCTAATTTGAAGGGAAATTGCCATCTTACCTTTACTAAAAGAACTTCAGTTTCGTTATTCGGTAGGTCACCAACAAAGAAATCGGAAATACAAAAAAAAAGAAGGAACCGCTGACTTGTTCAGAGAGCCAGCGATGTGTGATACAGCAGAGCAGCTACCCTTAGCTGGATGTGTAGTTTCTAGCTACAGCAGCAAAGCCTTCCTGCTAAAGGAAACTACTAGCTTTAAATTCATCTGTAGGGGGCCGACATTCCACAATATGCATTGTTCACGTAATTCGTTGCTATGTTTCTTTTAGCAAATCACAACTAAAAAGTCACCTGAAGGCGGTGCCTGGAATTACAATCACCCAATCAGAGTGAAAATAAAATAAATATAACCATCCCCTGTAGTTGATTGACGTGTCTTTCATTCGGCCACAGTGCATGCGAATTAATTTTTGAGGTTTATAAAAATACAAGAAACATACTAGCATACAGTTCTCACACATGTATTAATAGTCTAAGCTGGAAAAAAATTATGAAAAGATAGATGAATGGCTAATTGTACATTCCATTAAGAAATCGTCCAGAAAATTGTGTTTTTATTTACACAAAAATATGGATGTTTGTGAGCAGCCAGAATTTACTGAACATTATTGGGGAGCCGACTCACATTAGTCTGAAGTCATGTAGGTAAACATGAAATATATGCCATCGATTTAAAAATAATAAAAATGATAACCATACTTTTGACTACAGTATAAGGAGATGTCAGATCGCTCAGTGTTTATATAATCAGACTTGTAGTCGGTCCCGACTGTGCCAAATGTCATTGCAATGTACGTATCCTTGAGCAAGGCACTCTACCCTACATTGCTCTAGGCCACGGGTCAGCAACTCCGGTCCTGGAGGACTGAAACACTTCTGATTTTTGGTTTCTCTTTCTAATAAGGGACTGGTTTATACCTGGGAAAGCAGGTGATTGCAATTAACTACCAAAATAAAAAATCTGAAGTGTTTCAGCCCTCCAGGACCAGAGTTGCCTACCCCTGCTCTAGGCCAAGGGTATTCAACTCTGGACCTCGAAGCCAGATCCACTCCACTTTTTCATTGCAACCCTCTAATCTGAGATTTATTTAGACCTGGGACACCTAGTCAGACCTGGGACACAAGTTAAGCCCCATTAATATTGAGGTAGAACAGAAAAAAAGCAGGCTCCAGAGGGTTAGAGTTGAAGACCCCTGCGTCTAGGCCACAGGTGTCAAACCGGTTCCACGGAGGGCCGAGTGTATGCTGGTTTTTGGTCTTTCCTTTCAACTAGAGCCTAATTAAGACGTAGACTGCCAGGTGAGGCGAGATCCTAACCAATTAGTGACATTCAATCATTCAGGTACAAGATAAAAGCGAAAACCTCCAGACACTAGGCTCTTTGCGGATCTGGTTTGACACCCCTGGTCTAGGCCCTCATACTCAACTCTGGACCTCAAAGCCAAATCCACTCCACCTTTTCATTGCAACCCTCTAATCTGGGATGTATTTAGATTTGGGAAGTGTGTCCAATTAATGTTGAGGTAGAACAGAAAACCAGCAGGCTCCAGAAACCGTAGGGTTAGAGTTGAATACTTCTGCTAGGGGGATGGCTCTGTACTTTCTGTAAGTTGCTCTGGATAAGAATGTCAGCTGAATTATAAAATATCAAATGAGATAGGAAGAGGGATACCAGAGAGTAAATGTCCATAAAAACAATAGTGCAGTATACTTGAAAATAAAAGTTCAAATTATAAATGGACTTCCAATGCTGGCAATTCTTTTTTATGTTTTCTGGTGTGGTTATTGTGCTCGTGTTGAAGGAGACTACATACAAAAGATGTGAATCAAGAACAATAGTCTTTAGTATACAGTCATATGCAAATTTTAGGCACCGCTGACAATTTCCATGATTTTCATTTATAAATAATTGGGTGTTTGGATCAGCAATTTCATTTAGATCTATCAAATAACTGAAGGACACAGTAATATTTCGATTGTAGAAATGAGGTTCATTGGATTAACAGAAAATGTGCAATATGCATCAAAACTAAATTAGACAGGTGCATCCGATATTTCAGACTTCATGTGGGCTGTGTTCAGTCTTTAGACAGATTCAGATCAGCTGCACAGCCAGGTATACAGGAACAAGAACAGCCAGGTGGGCTGTGGACAGGAACAAGCCAGGTGGGCGGAGTCCAAGGACTCAGGTCATCCTACAGTAGGTCATCATCCTAGGATTCAACAGGTCACCAGTGAGATTAGATGGGAATTCCATAAATCAGCCCTAAACCAGCCCTAATGCATATTTTAGCAACAATTTCTATTTAAAAAGACTGACAGGCAAGCCCAAGGGTTACGATACAGACCCAGTCACAAGTGTTCCACACTTCCTTTTGTATAGCCCCACGAGGCAGTATTTGTTTTCAGTGTTCTAATAAATTCTGTTATAGTATTGCATTCCTTCGCGCCTGTCTCTCCTTCCACTGCATGAGCCATTGTGACAGGATTGGGGCTCAGAACAGAGGGTGAATCCAAACGCAGACAACGGAGTGGTGAGTAACAATAACAATGAAGTTTATTGTAGTAATGTATAATGAGAACAGAGATAACTGGAGAAGGCAAGCATGTGTCCAAGGGAGCAAGGGCTTCAGATTATCGACCCAGGCAGGCACAGATGCAGGCAGCAAAGTATGGTCAGATGACTGGAGAAGACAGGCAGGTGTCCAAGGGAGACTGGAGAAGACAGGTAGGTGTCCAAGGGAGCAAGAGCTTCAGATTATCGTCACAGGCAGGTACTGGAAGTGAAGGCATGGAGAACCAGAGTAAAAATAAATAATTCATAACCATAAGGGTGCAGCACTCAGACAAGCTAAATAAGTAAGGCAAAAAGTAATAAACAGCTCAGTACTCAAAATGGCTAGGTACTTGGAGTGGCTTGTGACTTAACGTATTTGGAGGTACAACAATAATCCGGCAAAGGCTGACTGCCATCACCTCCCTAATATAGGGAGGGTGGCAATCAGCTCAGGTGTGGCAGAGGTAGCAGATGTTCGGGATGAGTGATGATGGGACTGTTGCTCAGGGACTGATGCCTTTAGGAGTGCAGGGAAATCAGGAACTGGTGCTCGGGAACGGAATGACAACAAACAAACACAGAGACAGACCAAACGCACACACAAGGGAACCAGGAGGGCGGGGACCTGACAATTTCCACAGACATGATTTGTTCTCAATACAAAATAGGATGAATAAACTACCTACTAGTTTGTTCTCTCAGTGCAGCTGGCTTTGGTTCTCTTTTCCAATTTATTTTAGGAAATCAAATATGTACTGTTGAAAAATTCCTTATCTGCAAAGTCTTGGTTAGGCAGCAACCATGTTGAGAGGATGTCCTTAAAAAAATGTTGTGTGAACGGGACTGGGCAGGAATTGGAAAAAGCAGGAAGCCCGCTATTGTACATACTAAAACAATCATGCCACCTTGTCTGTTTAGCATTATAACGCCTGATAGAAACCTTTCAGAAAGATCAGATATACCTTTAAAAACAAGGACAACCTACTGTAGGCTTTTATGTGTAAGGCTTGTAATGTGATCAGTTTAACAGGGACGATTATTTTTGCCAAATAAAATATGCTTATGTAAATTTTTCTATTTCAAAATGTGCATGAACTCATCTGCGCAGTATCTTATTTATTATATGTAATTTGAACAATATTGTTTTGCACAGTCGCACTCAAGTGTTAAATATTCCGTTGTTATTGCCATGCTACTTTACATACCAATTAATCTACCTCTCTAATTCTAAAATATTTTACACCAACTGTACATATACTCCCATCGTTTACTCTGAATATCTGCACCCTTTTTTTTTTCTTCATGTAATTCATGTGTAACTACATGTCATATTGCACTTTTGCACTTTTATCTTGGCCAGGTTGTCATTGGAAATTAGAAAATGTTCTTAATGTACCCACCTGGTTAAATAAAGATTTAATTAAAATAAATAAAAAACATTTTGGTGTGCCCCTATATGGACATGGCAGTAGAAACAACTATATACACACAGCATTTCAGATTCAGGACAAAGTAGGGACCAGCACACACCTTGCCTGGTTCCAGTGCCTGAATCGCTTGCTTCAGTTGACACTTACTTGATTGTCTCATGTAATTTACCTGACGGAGGGGGTTGGACAATGGTGTGACGAAATTAACCTGAGCATGAGAGATGGAGACAACATCAGCAGCAATGCTAGCTATGGAAGAAATGACGAAAGCAGTTAGCATGGATTTTGCCATTTTTTTTGCGTTGAAGGCGTTCATGTAATTTATAAAACATGGTCAGTAAGGGGTCCGCGTGGCGTATTGTGCTAAGTCCTGCATGAGGCCGCATAAATTGGTATAGCGCTGCCCAGGATTTGGGTTAGAGATGAGTCCGATTACCTATCCTGCCACGTTGCTCTCCAGCAACTCCTTGTGTCAAGATCGGGTGCCTGTGGGGTCAATCGCAGAAGTATAGTTAGTGAATGTAATCATCCCATGCATGATCTGACTAATGGCTTCCCTGTTGGACTCGCAGTGCAAAAATAATCGGCGGCTAGGGCGACATGTGTTTGGATTAATCATGTGTGTCTCCTTCGCCATCCCACAGATCTGTGCAGGGAGTTGCGGAGCTGCCAACATACCAGGATTAGAGGGAATTGGTAGGAGAGAAAAATGGGGAAAGATCACACACAAAAAAGGTCAGTAATGTGACGATTGGTGACAATGCTATCAACAGGTGTTACATGTAGGTAGTTTTTTCACATTACATTAGCCTGTTGATGGTTGAGTCCCAATGACATAAGAGTTTTATACCTGGTTAGGAGATGAGGACTAGGTGTTTGTCAACACCCATCATGGTAAACGGCTGCTATGGAAGTAACTTCAGACTGAATAATGGAGTGAAGCGGAATGTAAAATTCAGTTCTGAATATCAGGCTACCACAAGCTCCTCATTAGCTTTCAGAGTGACCCATATAGAAGAATAGAATAGAATAGAATATACTTTTATTGTCCCCTCGGGGAAATTTGTCCTGGACTCACGTGCATGCTGCAAAGTAGCTGCCATTTCATACAATAAATACATGTTATCAGTCCGGATAACAGCTAAACAAAAACAAAACATACACACACCAGGTTATTGCACACTTCTCAGGCCTATCTGTTACAAATCTATCTAA
>JACXGM010009938.1:0-26870 GCA_016801145.1 Umbra pygmaea | reverse complement strand
TATTCCGTTTTGACCTATGCCTGTTCAGATTACTCTGCCTGTGGATATCCCTAGATGTACCTTAGCCATACCAGCTATTCCGTTTAGACCTCTGCCTGTTTGGATTACTCTTTACCTGTTCCTATGGACTGTCAAACAGGTCAATAAATAACATTGTGCTATTGGACATTTTTGAGTGCTCATTACAGACATTACAGAAATAAATTATGTTTTCCCAGAAAGACATCTCTAATGTAGGGCCCAGCTATATTCCTTATGATTACCTCCTCGAAAAACTGTAATAAAACTCATAATACCTGAACAAGGACTCAGCAGATAATTAGGAGTAATTCATATTTTCATCAAGATGAATTTAGTTACAATCTAGGCTACATTTTCCTGAATTTACCTAATATTCTTGTTAGAAATATTAAACAGATACAAATAGTTGCCTTCATTTTGTTTAAGTAGAAGTGTAGCACAATATTTTTAACAGTGCAGTATACAAAACTATAATTTCATTTATCTTAAAAAATCACGTATGGGCCAGGTCCCTGATGAGAAATTGTAGCCCACACATGGAGTTTTAGGGTATGTTTGGGAGATGACTTTGGTGACCTTCTACCAGGTTCGCTGTAACAAAACCTTGAAAATTGCTTATGGGGCAACTGGTTTCATCAGTGAAGATGACATCATTGAACCGTTCTTTACTATCGATCCATGCCTGGGCCTGTACACAAAGTTCTTTATTTTTTGGGCGAATCATTGGACACAACCTACAGAGAATAGTGAACATCATTATGTCGTATTGTAGCCCAAAACATTTATATATTATTTCTTCATCATTTTCAGTCAACAGGGAATCCATTGCTTGAATGGTCTTGTTGGAAAGAGAAAAAAGTACAATAACAATTAAAACTGGACCATGGACAAAACCTACTGTACACCCAATTATGTCACACACTGTACTATAGACCCTGTACTGTTCTTACCTGTTCATTTTGGGGAAAGGGTAAGGGGTAAGACAGAGAATAGACATTCACCCCTTCCCCTTACCCCTTCCCCTTAGTTCTGCACATTCATGTGAGAGTAAGGGCTATCCCAATTCTAATTTTGATCTAGGTTTAGGCCTAAGGGCAAGGGGTAGATACCCGTTAAAACCAAGCATTTTTTTAAACCAAGGGGTACACAGAATACACTGCACAACTGTCAAAAATGGCAGCCAGATAATCAAGAGAGTCCAAAAAATGTAATTTCGGCTTAAATAATTGACTTAAAAATTAAGACAGACTTGTTTTATGCTCTAAACAGTCCCGTACATATATATTTGCAACCATTATCTTAATCGAAACGTTTTAAAAAATAGCTAGTTTTTGCTACGCAAATGTTACATTGCTGATTTGCAAAACAGTCACGCATTTCTCTGACTAGCCTAGAATGGACTCCATGCATGTCTACATGTTTAACTAAACTCCATTAGCAGTGGATTTCCTTTGATATCTTTAGTTTGTGATCATCAGTTGTCGCCTCTGGTGAAGTAGCAGCCAGCTAGCAACAATGTATGATAACTGTAACCAAGTGGTGTCTCATTTCATAGGGGTATGTTTTCATCCCTATCCCTTACCAATCGGTTTTGAGGGACAAGGGCTAGGGTTAAGACGAAGGGGTAGGGGAACGGGTAAGACAGAGAAATGGGATTCACCCTTAATCTGTTAACTTACCGAAGAAGATATCAAGGTCATTTAGCAAACTAGTCCTGCTGTATGTGCAAGTATAATCAAATGGATGATCAGCGGGGGTCAGTAGTGGAGGGGTCTTTGTTTGCGCAATATATTCATGGAATTCACTCACCATTGGACTCCACCCCGTCCCCCGACACCAAAGCTACACCCATACCAATTTTGTTGATAAATAGCTGAGATGATTTTACACTGAGATTTGTAGCTGACATGGACAAAATTCTCAAGCCAGCATCTTTCTACAGAAGAACTAGGAAATCCAATGTTGCAGTTGAACCATCCCGGCTCCCGGCACTGTGTGAATGCATTCATGTGATTGGCTTATAAGTAAACAATCCCCCACGTGCGTTCTTGTGATTGGCTAAAACAAGGGAGATATCTGATTGGTTGCAGATCATTCCCTGTTTAAAAAAACGCATTTGTGTGTCGAGCCACGTCAGAGGAGTCTCAAAATTCACACACAAATGTAGTGACGTTCACAGACCGCAAGCAGTTTGTAAATCAAGATATATTTGTGTGTGCATCAGAAATACATTTCTGAATCGTGTCCTGTGCATTTCTGAATCTTGTGTGCATTTGTAAATTGTGTGTGCATTTGTGAATTGTGTGTGCATTTCTGAATTTTGTGTGCATTTATGAATTTTGTGTGCATTTGTGAATTTTGTGTGCATTTGTGAATCTTCTGTGCTTTTTAAATTTTGTGTGTACATTTGTAAATGTTTTGCGCATTTGTGTATCCTGTGTGTGTATTCATGAATCATGTGTGTGCATGTATGAATCATGTGTGTGCATGTATGAATCCTGTGCATGCATATGTGAATGTAGTGTGTGCATTTATCTTTATTGAGACTCTTTTAGCTCCATACAAAACTGCCCTACCCATGAATCTCAGAGCGTTCATCATCTCCACGGTCTCTGAGAAGTATCGGTCCTTAATGACCTCTACAGTACTGAGTGGCATTAAAAACAGAATCAAAAAAATATTTGCGTACACCAAGGAAGTCTGGCCATGGAGTAAACTCAATGATGTAGTCATGTTGTTTTAATTGTAAAATAAATAATCCTGTAAACAGGATAAAAACAGCTAATGCGTCCTCTCTGGTTGCTGTGACGTCATCTACCTGCTGTACCCCAAACCACCACAACATGGCACCTCAAACTCACAGAGACTCCAACCAGAATTCTAAACACCTGTGTACATTCCTATATAAACCTGCCTAGTCCCTCAGGTCTTTGTGAGATATTGTTTGTCTACTGAGTATTTGTACTGAGCCTTAATTCCACATATCCTGCTTGTTGTGACCTGTTTTGCCTTTTTGGATTACGTTTTTCGGACCTTGCTCAGTTTTTTTCTGTAAATACACATAAAAAACTAAGACAGAAATTAATTACATTGTTTACGTCGCTGTATATAGTACTGTACCACTGTTTTGTGGACACATTTGCCAAATGGCACAGCAACATTGTAATCAAAAATATATATTTTACAATTTAGGATTAAGAATGGATTACAAAGGTGTCACAATGTGTAGTAGCCAGGTGAATGGAGTTGAACGAAATATATTGGATTTTTCAAACTTTTTAACAAATAAAAAACTGACAAATCGGGTGAGCAAAATTATTTACTTTCAGTGCAGCAAACTCTCTCCAGAAGTTCAGTGAAGATCTCTGAATTATCCAATGTAGACCTAAATGACTAATGATGATAAATAGAATCCACCTGTGTGTAATCAAGTCTCTGTATAAATGCACCTGCTCTGTGATAGTCTCAGAGGTCTGTTGAAAGCACAGAGAGCATCATGAAGAACAAGGAACACACCAGGCAGGTCCGAGATACTGTTGTGGAGAAGTTTAAAGCCGGATTTGGATAGAGAAAGATTTCCCAAGCTTTAAACATCCCAATGAGCACTGTGCAAGGGATAATATTGAAATTGAAGAAGTATCAGACCACTGCAAATCTATCAAGACCCGGCCGTCCCTCTAAATTTTCAGCTCATACAAGGCTGAAGACTGATCAGAGATGCAGCCAAGAGGCCCATGATCACTCTGGATGAACTGCAGAGATCTACAACTGAGGTGGGCGAGTCTGTCCATAGGACAACAATCAGTTGTATACTGCACAAATCTGGCCTTTATGGAAGAGTGGCAAGAAGAAAGCCATTTCTGAAAGATATCCATAAAAAGTGTTGTTTAAAGTTTGCCACAAGCCACCTGGGAGACACACCAAACATGTGGAAGAAGGTGCTCTGGTCAGATGAAACCAAAATCGAACTTTGTGGCAACAATACAAAACGTTATGTTTGGCGTAAAAGCAACACAGCTCATCACCCTGAACACACCATCCCCACTGTCAAACATGGTTGTGACAGCATCATGGTTTGGGCCTGCTTCTCTTCAGCACGGACAGGGAAGATGGCTAAAATTGATAGGAAGATGGATGGAGCCTAATACAGGACCATTCTTAAAGAAAACCTGTTGGAGTCTGCAAAAGACTTGATGAAAAAAAAGACAATGATCAAAACATAAATCAAAATCTACAATGAAATGGTTCACAAATAAACATATCCAGGTGTTAGAATGCCCAAGTCAAAGTCTAGACCTGAATCCAATCAAGAATCTGTGGAAAGAACTGAAAACTGCTGTTCACAAATGCTCTCCATCCAACCTCACTGAGCTCGAGCTGTTTTGCAAGGAGGAATGGGCAAAAATTTCAGTCTCTCGATGTGCAAAACTGATAGAAACACACCCCAAGCGACTTACAGCTGTAATTGCAGCAAAAGGTGGCACTACAATGTATTAACTTAACTATGCACGCCCACTTTTTCAGTTTTTTATTTCTTAAAATAGTTTGAAATATCCAATAAATTTCGTTTCACTTCATGATTGTGTCTCACTTGTTGTTGATTGTTCACAAAAAATTACAGTTATATATCTTTATGTTTGAAGCCTGAAATGTGGCAAAAGGTCGAAAAGTTCAATGGGGCCGAAAACTTTCGCAAGGCACTGTAAATGAAAATCTTGGAAATTTTCAGGGGTGCCTACGTTTTTAGCATATGACTGTATGATCAAATGAGAAAGACATTTATCAAGTGTTGACTTTAGGGATGACCAGTGAAACATACCGGTTGTAGTGCAGGTCTCGGGTAGGTATTGCAAATTGACAAGTGAATTTAGGTAGTGTGAGGATTTGCCAAGCAAGCGCTTGTATATAAACTTTTACCTGTGTGTAACAGTTCTCTTTGCATGAGTGACTTGTTCCATGGTCTCAGGCGCCTCCCTCAGGAAATTTCGGACATTCCTCTCATATTCACATCAGGACATTTCATTGTCTCTATGTAGACACAGCTGCACATCATATCATCGTTATCAGTTACACTGGTATTGATTGCTACCCTCATATATACTCTGTTGTTCTCAGTCTGTGTGTGCTTCATTGATTCATTTCGCACGTTCAATATTATTATAGTACCGCCCTTTTAGGCGAAGACGTTTGTTATATTTTTTTGCATTACTGTCACCCTGATATTTGTGTTTGTTGGCTAGTTTGTTAGGCGTTCATTAAAATACAGCTTTAAAGCAACTACTGCTACTACGGTCACAATGCTATATTATATATATATATATATATATATATATATATTATAGTTATATGATATTATCATTGTATCATATAGTACATTGGTGACAAATCAGATGGATTTGTGTGTGATTAAAAAAATATATTTTGTTGAGGAGACTGTTGGAGGCATCCCTGTAAATAACATCACCAAACTCTATGGCTGGTAAGATGTAATTTTTTTACAAGGGGGTGTTTTGCAGCATGATAGAAAGTGGCCTTGCGCAAGAAACAAATTCTGGATTTGATTTTAAATAGGTAGTTAATGTGTGTCAGAACAATCTGTTGCTCCTTTAAGTCACACTGGATGAAAGCTTCTGCGAAATGACTGAAATAAAAATATACAGATCTAACCATGCACCTGGAGCCTATTGAAATTCCATTTACTTTCCAGGAGTGTATTTACTGTGGAGTGTCTTGCAACTGAAACCTCTTACCATAGACAAAACAAACTAAGCAAACAGACGAAAAGGCTTAGGCACCTGAATTTTGAGAAGTCTAAACAGTTTATTTTGCAAAACGTTTCAAACCAGAATTGACATAATAATAAATATACCCCACTTTAATATTTAAGGTTAACAATTATAGGTTGTTATAAATACAGGACGTTTTTAATGGCAAACATTTCACTTTAAAAACAGTATAATTAAAATCCAGATTACATTTTTGTTTGATTGTATTCAGAGGAATTGGTAAAGGCTCCAATTTTTATCAATAAATGCCTACTTGTCAATAATGGAAGTTGATTTTGTCACCAACAAAATAATTACTTCTGTACTGCATTTGGGAATGCAAATACATTATACGCTTTTTTAAGACACTTGCTATCTGGTTGAGTTCATGGAAAATGTATATTCTTCAAGGCTTGGATGATCTTATTGGATTTTACTTATTACCTATCTTCAAAAGAACATGCCCACCTTGGCACATCTCACATTTCACGGGCCAATGAGGAACTCTCAATGGATACCTGTAGATCTGTATGTGACCTATAACCTGTTGAGGTTGTAGGCTGGACCTGGAGAGAGTCGAGATTAATTAAGGAACTGTCTGTTCAGGGATATGCTCCGGCTTTCTGTGGCCCGTGTGCCCTGTCAGATCAAACATGCCTTGTGGTGGATGAATGTGGCTCTGCATAAACAGGCTGCTCCACAGAAAAGAGCACAGGTTACGCTTTATGTTATCGCAAACATAATGAGTCTATTTTCAAGCAGGACTGCGGCAAGATAGATGAAAATGCTTGATAGACATAGGTAATAAGATGAAGTCCTTGCAGTTGTACCATGGGACAAGTCCCCTCTGCTTTTGAACATGGACTGTATTTGAAGAAGAGATGCGGTTCATCTATATGGTCTTCAGAGTGGTAGAGATTAAGCTGTTGAAGTAAATGACATGTTAAGCCCTCTGGGATTGTTACCTGGACTCTTCTGTCTCCCATCGTGTGTGATTACATGAGGTTACGACAACCTTATTACATTCATTTTGATAACCACGTTAGCAAAGCACATACAATGTTCCTTTTCTCTGAACTCGGAGGCTTAATTTGTATTTCAGAAAGATGTGACAAATGCAAAGAAACATTTAAATGGAAATATAATAATAGTAATTTTTATTAATACTGTACACAATCAGCATTTCTTATCCTATTGATGCTAACAAAAGCTATTCACATCTGATTGTTTGAGACAAATACTGTAGAGTATTCTTAGTTGCATAAGAGAAATGTTCTGTGGAAACATTTATTTTCTATAATTATTTTTGGCTGCACAATCCCATTCATAATTATTCAATTAAGCTGTGCATGGCTGATTAAACAATTTAGAGTGTGATTGAAATAAATGAATATGCTTTGAAAGTCTTCAGAGAAATGACTTGCTTGGCTATTTTTCACAGACCATTTCAGTTTTCTCATTCTTTTCCTAACAGCTGTGTTTGTAAGAATGAATTGCATGTTTTGTATTTTCAGTCTTCAAATCCTGACCAGCCTGTAACGTGTCGTTAATTTACAACAATTTTACATTGATCTCCCACATTGATATTTGTGCTGTAAATTACCACCAGTAATAAATTATCAAGAATTTGTTATTGGTTCAAGGGAAAGAGAGAAAAATCTATCTCAGTTAGTGATGCTGTGTAATATATGGGTCAGATTTACAAGGGTTGTCTAGGACCTTGGCGACAAACCGTACATCACATCTGTGGTCAACACAGACCACAGAGTAAATACGTCATTTTCAAATGGCACACCTCTGTTTTGCAACATACAATGCCGCGATTGGAGATCTGTTATCATCTTTTCCTGGATGACGCATTGTAAAGTCTTAGACCTATTTCTTGAGTAGTGCACTACAGAGTGTATTGGGGGGCTATTTGTGCCACATACTGTATGCAGTAGAGATGTAAATAGAGGGTGAGACTGTTTTACTTGCTGACATGGCAAGAAGCTATTGTCTTAAGAGTTAATACCCCTCAGTGGGTGTCACTGAGTAATACTCCTTCAATAATCCTAAACCATGCTGGCCTTTAACCCATTTACACCGATTATAGGTGTGAGGTTGGTACAGCGCCTGCTGCCTTTGCGAGGCACAACTTAATGTCGCCACGACAAAGGTGAAGACACTAGCACTTTATTATGTTTGGCCTATTGTTTAGCCGACCCATGGCACATGTGATGAATGTCCTGCAGCGACACTCACCTCCTGTTCATCTCTGGGTTGACAGGGTGGGGGGGGGGGATACTGGTTTCAGCTGGTTACAGTTGGAGGGATGTTTGATCGAAGACGAGGCAGATGGCGCATGGCGGCATGTTGTCTGCCATTGGAGGATGAATTAGATTAGCGGGCAATCAGAAGGTCAATGCAGGGACAGCAAGGTGTGGGTACGGGGCCATGCGCCATGGCTGTCAATATATGAGTTACAGATCAGACATGGCAACACAATATACTCTGCTGTCACATGGAGAATTTAGGCTTTGGGAAGAACTTGAGGGTAGGTGACCACATTCACGTGGCAATAGATTTTTGTAGGTGTGGTTGAACAATTCGACAATTGACTCCAGAGGAGAAGTGATTACAATAATCTTGTTTTATTAGTGGTATTACTTTGAAAATTATTTTCGAAATTAATCTCGGCATTCGAGATGATTTTAGTCATTTTAACTAAATAAAAGTATTACTTCCAAACATGAGAGAGAGTGCCTTTTATGACGCGGAGATGGATTTGTTTCACTGCACTGTTGATAGCAGAGAAAAGGAGACCAATCAGATCAGCTATGTGTACCAGACATTTTCAAAGTGATCCTGTTCCTACATGTAAGGTAATTATAATGTAACACTTTGACCTTTGCATGACCCATTTTAAAGGAGTGCTCTGCTGACAAGCCTTAATTAACATTAGCCCTGCAGCAGTGGTGGACTGGTGTCTTCTGGGAGGTAGTGTACTGTGTTAGCGGACATGGCTGAAGTCCCATAGAACACAGCAAAGGCCATCAGTTCATCTGTTCACAACCCGTCTCAGCCTGTTCTCGCTCTCCCACTCCTGTGAAAAAAAGAAACAAGCTGTCCAGATGCTCATGTTTATTGCTAAATATGGAGAACTGCTCAGCTCTGAATTATTACTTAACTCTTAAAGTACCGCTGTTGGTCACTGAACATCTCAATTTTAGTACCGTATGTTGTTGGTATTTAGCTAATCTATGTTAACATAATGTATATATGTATGTTTGTTCACAAACCTGATGTAGTAATCGATGTGTATATGAAAAATATGGGGACATATCCAGAGCAACTTAGGGTAAAGTGCCTTGCTCATGGGCAACACAACACTTGGCCCAATAAGGAATCAAACAGGTAACCCTCTGAAAACTTAAACATATACCTTGAACACTGGTATTATCCTTTACAAGCATATTTGCATTTAAAATTTCTTATCAGGATGACTATCCAGAAAAATAGAAAAAAGGCTCTCAACCAGCCTAATGAAAATCAGAGAGGTTTATCCGGTTTTATAAAGGGTGATAGACAATATTTATTTTCAGCATTGTCGGATCTTTCTGTGTCGGTAAAATGAATAATGCGTGACAAGGCAAGGGAAAAGCCTATATGTACAAACATTGACAGAATACCCATTATATATATATATGTAAGCTTGGTATTACACTGTGGGATTTGTGTGCATCACCCACCATGACTCTGGAAAGCATGCTGTTAGCATGTGATAGTGTAAGTTGATGAACATGATCTCCTTGTCCAACAAATATTCAGGGTATTTGCTTGTTGATTGATGCTTGAGTGGTGTTTGACAAATATGAAAAATCTTGCCCTCATAAATATGTAGCTGAGTGTAAAATAGCCTACTTGCACTTTATTTGTGTTTGGCAATAGAGCAGATGCCAAGACCAGGGGTCAAATATGCAATTTTAAACTGCAGATTTTGTGACGAAACCATTGAATAAGAGGAAAATTCCTAACTTCATGAAAATGAAATAAATATGAGCATTTATTCCCTTTATACTTCTTTCACACTGTGGTTCCAGTTTGACTGGAACCACACGACGTGCAGAAAAAAATATTCAAAACATTATATCGCCAATATACAGTATGATATCAGCGCTTAAAGCTGACATAAAGGAAGCCAATATTTGACACAGGAATCTACCGGACCCATACCTTAAAATGTGTCCTCTCGCGTAGGCATGCATTTTTTCCCTGCTCCTTCTGCCATTTTTCATGATCAAATCAATAGCGCTTTATCAGCTACAACAGGGGTGCTCATTTTTATCATCAGCTCATTGACCTTCTCCATCACGACCAGCAAGATTCTCCCAACAACAACCGCTGATAGACCAGGAGCCATGCGGCATGGCCGGGAGTTCACACTGAGCACAGCACACCTTAATGAGCTTGTTCTGGAATTGTGCATGTCCCAACAAAAACAGCTCTGGTAGATGACATTTTGTCGAGACAAGCACTTCACTGCCTATGTAGCGCATCATTTTAACCAGTGGTCATTGGACAGAAGAAGTGCACTATTCAAGGTATATGGTAATATTTGGAACGCAATCCATGTCTTCCGTGTTGTTGACAGAAGCTCTTTGTGCGTGTGCCTGTGGCTGTGAGGGGTCGTCTGTGTGATAGAAAGGCCGAGGAAGGGTCTCCCTTGATCTCAGCAGCTCTGGGGCATCCTTATAATGGTTGTCACCTGAGTGTTGAGCTCATAGGTGAGATAAAAGCGTCTACTAGAAAGTTGTGATTATGTTGATGTAGCGAAACAAAAAAGAAAATGTTAACCACTGTGAATGTTGCTTCGATGGGATGTGGGGTGGGGGTGTGGTGTGAGGTTATAATAGGCTATGTCAACACTTGCTTTCTGCTCTCTTCGTTGATGCAATAGTGCTTGAATCTTTTTCTTCTAACTCCAAACATGAATTAGGTTTCGGTTATGTTCAGCCACAGATCTCAAATGGACATTGATTTGGGAAACGGTAATGAAGACTTGTGGCACGTGTTCCATCACTGCGGACAGTTCAGGCCAACAAGCAATTATTTGTTGAATTCCGTGCAGCGCTACATCTCATCCGTTAATGGGTTTTATTAATCCCAATGATAAAAAAGACAGCCTTGTGAAGCGTTCATCTGTTGCCATAGTGAAGACATTCCGTCGCAGAGTAGTTCGATCACTTATAGCGGAAGCAGACATTTGACCGTGCCACGTTAATCGCCAGATCTGATTAGTTGCTTTTTTTGTTTTGCCGTTAGTGGTGAAGCCAATTAAAGCCAGCACTTGAAAATGACACTAATGGCACAAGCTTGGCTTGCCTCCCTTTGGGTGGCCTCTGTAGACAAGTACTGTACAAACATTCCTCTCCCAAAAGCAGACTGACATCATTCGGGTGCATCTAGCTGTGCCCCACATGTTCCCTACACGCCTAAATTGTGCACTACTAATGACCGGAGCCATATGTGAAAAGCAGCCTACTCTATTGGGAATCGGAGGCCATGATTTTGTGCATCTTGCTGCACCCTGCATTTTCTTTCTAGCTCTGCTTGTAAGGCACAGGATTCTCAATAATAGCTCATGGATGCTGACCTTTTCTCCTGATTTTTGTGATGGGATCTAAGGTGACATTAAAGCATGTCCCCTGGACCGAGAGGCCGCTCTTGGTGTCTGTTTGGGAGCAGAGCTGCTTCTCTCTCTGGTCCGCGCTACAGCTTGTCAAACCGGGGAGTGAACCAGGGGTCTTCTGGTCTTAGGAAATGCCCCCCGGGGAGAGACAGTGGGGATGAACACCGCTAGAGCGTCGATGAAGGAGTGCACGGAGAGCCGCGAGAAAATGTCAACGAGGGACTGAAACATGAACATGGTCATTATTCTCCGGGTTAGATTTTTTTCAAACCTCTTTCATGTGATTCAAACCTTTTCAGCTGTTCAATTAAACACAACTTACACTGTTCAGTAAGGTGGAGGGGAAGCCTGTGGCAAATGATATCCAAAGGCGGTGGAGTGTGTTAAAGTGGAATGCTAAAACACCCCTGCCATGGCCTCAGTTCAGAGATGTGAGCTGCTCTAATGGAAATCAATGAAACCGCTGGCATTTAAAATGTGGCTTGATGAAATGTGTGAAGTGGCCAAAAGAAAAGGAAATGAATTGATCTGGGGAGTAAGCACATTGACGGCTGAAAGTCACAACGTGCCCCTGCTTATTGGGCTGCTCTGTGGGACTCCTGTTGCTCAGCACTGTTTCTGCTTTTTGTTTCTCTGCTGTCTATAGAAAGTTGGACTCCAAATTGCACCTTTTTTCACTATGTAGATCACTAGGTTAGTCCAAGGGGCCATCTTATTTCTTGTAATTCACTACATATTGACTACATAACTAGTAGTGCACTATCACTGTTGTTTCTGACAACTGCCCAAGGAGGTCTGGACCAAAAACCTTTGAGGATAGATGCACTATATTAAAGCTAATCGTAGTCGCATAATACAGTCTGCCAGTAGTGTAAGACATTACAAGAGCCATTACTGTGAGACAGTGATCTACGACCTTCATTGCAGGGGTGCAAACTGTATGTGTGAGGATGACGTGTTTTAGAAACTTCACCTGAGTATCCAGTTGAGGAGGTAAAGAGAGTGAGTGTTTTCTGGTGTTCTCTCAAACCTACAATTCCATGATAATGGCATTCCATCTTTATTATACAGTGCATCTGGAAAGTATTTACAGTGCTTCTTTTTTATTTTTTTTTATGTTACACCCTTATTCCGATTTTGATTAAATTCATTATTTCCCTCAAAATTCTACAAACGATACCCCATAATGAAAATGTGAAAGAAGTGTGTTTGAAATATTAGCAAATATAAAAAAATGCAAAAAGCACATAACAAAATGTGGAAAAGCGCTATGAATACTTTCCAGATGCATTGAATTGATTGTGGGGTAAACACGGAATGCCAGTCGGTTTAACTGCATGTGGCAGAAGAAACTTGAGGTTTAATATATTACACTGTGTTCGTTTGAGGCTTATTCAGAAGACCCCTTTAAGGTATTAGAATTAAATCAGGGACTGTCACAATAGCTGTCCATGGTGCATAAAGGAGCGAGACAAATGTGAAGATATAATTCAAAACAAACAGTGTTTATTCACAAAAACAATTTTAAAAAAAATAGTTTAAACGATAGTACCGTTCGTTTATACATCCAGGCGCCATCTTCGGAAAACAGACTCGGACAGTCAAACCACAAACTCTATGCTAGGTGAACTGAACTGTAAGAAAATTGTAAAAAATTGTAAGAGAAGACACACAGGCTAGCAACTCAAACACACACATTTACAATTGTAATTGTTTTCATAAAGTATACATATGATTTATAGTTTTAGAAGTCCAAATAAACCCTGAGGCGCAACACACTTCTGGGAACGCGTCATAAAGCAGCCCACGTCAGAACAGGATTTGGAGAATTTTGTATTCGGCAAACTATTTGGAGAATATGAACAACCATTTCTAAGTATCTTAACTAAAATGAATTAGTCTAGTCTAGATTGACTTGCTTCAGTAATGACTTAAAACACAGTCTGAAATTATTAGTTTAGCTTTACAATTGTGGTAGCCTGGTTAACACCAGACCCTTCTCAGTTCTGACTGAGAGTGGGTCTGGGCAAGGTTCATCCACAGCCCATTTCCAATGGGCGTCACCAACGGACGCCGCTCATATGCCTCTCGGCTCAATTGGATATATCAGACTTTTGCAGAGTCGAGTTGGCATCACCGCAACAACATCTTTTTTTTAGATGTGAAGGCTTCAAGTGTTGTTCTTTGTTTGGGTTTATAACAAAAAAGAAACGTTCAAATCGCTTAAACAGACACTATAGCTGATTCGAACAAGTCATATTTCAGATGGTCCATTGCCCCAGCCATCGTTGTAATTGTCTACTTCAACCAATGACAGTATACAGTGTCTTGCGAAAGTATTCGGCCCCCTTGAACATTTCAACCTTTTGCCACATTTCAGGCTTCAAACATAAAGATATAAAACTGTAATTTTTTGTGAAGAAGCAACAACAAATGGGACACAATCATGAAGAGGAACAAAATTATTTGGATATTTCAAACTTTTTTAACAAATAAAAAACTGACAAATTGGGCGAGCAAAATTATTCAGCCCCTTTACTTTCAGTGCAGCAAACTCTCTCCAGAAGTTCAGTGAGGATCTCTGAATGATCCAATGTTGACCTAAATGACTAATGATGATAAATAGAATCCACTATTGTAATCTAGTGTAATCAAGTCTCCAGTGTAATCAAGTCTCCGTATACTAGTGTAATCAAGTCTCCGTATAAATGCACCTGCTCTGTGATAGTCTCAGAGGTCCGTTGAAAGCACAGAGAGCATCATGAAGAACAAGGAACACACCAGGCAGGTCCAAGATACTGTTGTGGAGAAGTTTAAAGGCGGATTTGGATACAGAAAGATTTCCCAAGCTTTAAACATCCCAAGGAGCACTGTGCAAGCGATAATATTGAAAAGGAAGGAGTATCAGACCACTGCAAATCTACCAAGACCCGGCCGTCCCTCTAAACTTTCAGCTCATACAAGGAGAAGACTGATCAAAGTTGCAGCCAAAAGGCCTATGATCACTCTGGATGAACTGCAGAGATCTACAGCTGAGGTGGGCGAGTCTGTCCATAGGACAACAATCAGTCGTATACTGCAAAAATCTGGCCTTTATGGAAGAGTGGCAAGAAGAAAGCCATTTCTGAAAGATATCCATAAAAAGTGTCGTTTAAAGTTTGCCACAAGCCATCTGGGAGACACACCAAACATGTGGAAGAAGGTGCTCTGGTCAGATGAAACCAAAATGGAAATTTTGGCAACAATGCAAAACATTATGTTTGGCTTAAAACCAACACAGCTCATCACCCTGAACACACAATCCCTACTGTCAAACATTGTGGTGGCAGCATCATGGTTTGGGCCTGCTTTTCTTCAGCACGGACAGGGAAGATGGCTAAAATTGATGGGAAGATGGATGGAGCCAAATACAGGACCATTCTGGAAGAATCCTGATGGAGTCTGCAAAAGACCTGAGACTGGGATGGAGATTTGTCTTTCAACAAGACAATGATCCAAAACATAAAGCAAAATCTACAATGGAATGGTTCACAAATAAACATATCCAGGTGTTAGAATGGCCAAGTCAAAGTCCTGACCTAAATCCAATCTAGAATCTGTGAAAAGAACTGAAAACTGCTGTTCACAAACGCTCTCCATCCAACCTCACTGAGCTCTAGCTGTTTTGCAAGGAGGAATGGGCAAAAATGTCAGTTTCTCGATGTGCAAAACTGATAGAGACATACCCCAAGCAACACACAGCTGTACTCGCAGCAAAGGGTGGCGCTACAAAGTATTAAGTTAATTTTGCACGCCCAATTTTTCTGTTTTTATTTGTTAAAAAAGTTTGAAATATCCAATAAATTCCACTTCATGATTGTGTCCCACTTGTTGTTGATTCCTCACAAAAAATTACAGTTTCATATCTTTATGTTTGAAGCCTGAAATGTGGTAAAAGGTCGAAAAGTTCAAGGGGGCCGAATACTTGCGCAAGGCACTGTAAAGCTGCGCTTTCATCATCCTCAAATAAAGCTTGCCTCAACGGATGTGATGGGTGCCTCGATTTGGAAAAATTGGAAATGGGCTTGAATGGGCTCTTGGCCAGACTGACTTGCAGAGCAAATCTAAATTTGCCGGAAGTCCATCAGGGATCTCCCAGGCTACAATTCTGGAAAAGAGAACATAAAAATCTACCTCAGGTTTTTTTGACATTTGCATTTTTATTTACACAAATGCCCATTAAGGCAGATTGCTGAGAGTGTTTCTTACTGCCACTGTATTCATCATCATGTTTCATTACAAATGTGTGAGTGCTCAATCAATAGATGAAATCATGTTTACTCTGAACCTGCTTTTCTGCCTCGTTTCTTTCTGCTGTGGGCTCCCAAATGACTTTTTTCTCACCCCTTTTGTCAAAAATGTTTATGTAAAAACATAACTTTGGAATTAATTTTCAGGCACTACATTCCCTTATGTAGTTTGATATGAAATATGAATTTTTGGAACCACATAAAATGTAATACCATTTGAAAGGGTTTTATATTGTATTCACAATAACCCACAGTCATGAATGGCAACAACTCCATAGAATGTTTGAGAGAATCCTCTGAAATATCAGTCAATGCATTTATCACCAAACTGCTCTACTTCAATCAACCAGTACTAATTCAACCAGGATGTACAGTACTTGTGTTTAGAGGAGAGGGCATTTTCTGGTCAATAACCATGATGGAGCTTCCAGCGGATGTTGCCTAGCACTGAATTATGCAAGACCTCTGGGCCCTGTTTCCATGCCACAACCAGGATACAATTTCCTGGCTACAATGTAGCATTTGAACTGTGAGGAAGCCATATTTCAATGTTCAATCGGGCAGTCATACCAACACAGCAACCTGATCATCCCCAAATTCCCAATTGGATCATTCATCCCCTCTTATCCCAATAGTAATATTCCATAAATAAATAGGAATGTTTTCACAGTCAACTTACTCTGTAAAAAATATTTATATATTGCAAGAAATAAATACATACACTCAACCTCAAATTGTGCTCTGTCCAAGATGACGCCGATGGCATTTCTAGTTCTAGAATGACTAGTAAATGCCAAATATGTTTTTGAAACGAATGTCACATTGCACCATTTAGTGAAATTGTCTATGTTGACAACTGCATTTTCCAAGGTCACCCAAAAAGGTTGTCTGCTGAAGACGGGAGAGAATAACAGAGGGCAACAGGAAAGTAGATTTGAGTGGAATGTGGATCATTTGAGCGTGCTTCTTCCTCTGGCGGTGACAGCTGCTCGCGTTTGTTTCTGCAGCTCTGTGTTGACTCCGTCTTCAAGGGTTGGGGCTAAGTGGCCATTAAAATCCTATGATCACTTAATACACCTGTCATTAGCCATCGGCCATGCATTAACACTGCAAATCATTACCCCTTACTACTCCAGGAGAATACATATGAAACCTGGGATTTATCCCAATGATCTCCCTCTTGAAACTGGTTCACTACCTCTAACAAATTTTAATAACAAGGGCGGGTTTTGGCAAGGGATAGAGGAAGTACAAAAAAACTGCTATTTCATTTAAAATTCATTAAGGGTTAGGATTTCAGTTCTTCACTTACAGTACATGACATATAAAGAAGAGATTTTTTTATTTTTGGTGGCTTTTACGGATCTCACATTTTGGTAAGAACAACATTATATTTTCTATAAAAATATATAAAAACTGTTGTTAGTGTTGTTAGGACCCTGGCAAGTCAATGTAATGTTACCATTAACAGACTCATTAAAAATAGGTAACTGTTGTTGTAGAATGTAGAAATTGATTTTCTTGTAATTGTTTTTGTAGCTGGAGGCGAGAGATGGCAAAAGAGAATGGTAACTGATTTCCTCCATCATTGTAATGTGTGAAAGGTCTGGTTCCTTCTGCCTGTGTAAGAAGACTAGACAGAACTGAAAGCATAACTTACTTTTTTGGAAAAAGTAGAGCCTGTCAATCATATTTCTGTCACCGCCATTTTTCTTCCCAGTTTGCTGGGTCAGGGATGGGCAATCTACACAACATTTTCCAGACCTTCCAAATATAATGACAGTTGTCATGTCTAGGCTTGAAGTGATGCCATTCAGCATATTCTACTATAAATGATCACCCGCAGACTAGTTTGTTTAATAATTATGCTGTTTAGAGCGATTTCAAACTGGGATAAACATTTGCGGTTTCCTGCTTATTTGTGTTAATTGACTTGTTTTCCCCGCTGTGCAATAAGTGAATTCAGTCTCAACGTGATTTCACTCTCTGTGCTATATGGAGCATATTTGCATTGCACTCAGCAAATATCCCACTACAATCAACTTAGTCTCAAATCAAATGTTTATTGTAAGTTCAAGTGAGGGAGGACAACAGAATTAGGTTTTGAAATAATTTAGTCATCACATAAGCTGCTGGGTCAAAGGCCTTGGTTTTGTGTAGGATACATCCCAAATGATGCAGCATTTGGGACACAGCCTGGGCTCTGCTTTATTTGACTGAAGAGCCCATTGTTCCACATTGCTCTGTACCTGGCTCACTAGAATAATTATTTTTGGTTCCTCCGCACTGAAAAGAGGGGTTTTGTCTAACCCTTTTGTTGTCCATGTATAACACACAGGTTGGCAAGCCAAAAACGGTTTAACCTTGAACTAAAATAGTTGTACCTAGAAGCAAAAACGGTTCTTTTACACTTTAAGTACAGCCAAAGAACCTTTTTAGTTGCTCCCATCAGCACATGCAGTATGAGGATTGAATGTGTTAAAACAATCTTATTTTCATAACCATCTTATTTATATTTATACAAATAAATATGACAGACCTTCCACAAGAAATGTTTCCTTCCATGAGAAACTGACTAGTCTAGACAAAAATACAGATGGACTTCTTCAGGAAATACAGGGGTTAATTTACTTAATACATTTTTCAAAATAAACAGCAAAAAAAGTTACAAATCCCTTACCAAGTTACAAAAAAGAGAGAATTATATTATTAATATCAATTTTGAATGACAGTCACGGTTGCCCCCTCCTGGACATTAGAGGGTGGTATTCCAGCCCACAAACTCCAACTTTTTTTTTCCCGGACATCACGTCATCCATTATCCAATAGATAGCCTGTTTGTGTCACTATCATTAATACTCACCAGTCAGGTACTTAATTCCCTGTGTTTGGTTGCTTGTTTGTATATTAAAGTGTTAGTAAAGGATTAATTATTGTGTTCCGTATGGTTTTAGTTCATCGCAGCCCCTTTATTTTGCACAAGTGACCTTATTAAACAACGTTTGCTTCTACCACTTCACATTTGTCTCCGTGACTCCCTGCTACCAAATATATCGTCACAATGAAGAAGTCAAATACTTCACACCAATGTTCCTTTTCAACTTCATTCAACCTCTCTTAAATTGTGATACCATTTTCCTAAATCAGGATTTGAAATAATAATAATAATCCCATATATGTCAGACACTTCTAAGAACATGAAAGCTCCATTAATATCAGGTTTTAATTACTCAGTAATGTCAAACTGTCAAATGCACAGAAGGGGTCTGAAGAATGTTTAGGCATCTCACCCTTCAACATTGCAACACTAAAATATTGTCCAAATTTATGTCGCGCTGAATTTAAGAAGGTCATACAAGACATTATTCATCACGATCAGACAAGATTTTTAAAAGAAAGATATATTGGAGACAATGTTAGATAACTACAAGAGGTCATGCAACATTACGAGAATACTGCATAGAAAAAGCAGAAGTTATCTTTGGGCTAAAATCCAAATGTCACAAATGTAGTATTTTACTAAATGGAGCTATAAAAGAAACACACTTTAATCTATCATGATGACTCCCAATTAAATTGGTGGATTTTATGATATATTATTTATTTTATACATTATTATAATTATTAGATTTCTGTAAATAAAACTTTTTCTCTACGAAGAATCGAATATCAGGATGTGTCTTCTGAAGGACATCTAGACAAGTACAGTAGCTGTTTTCCGCAATGGGTGTTGTCAAAGAGATAATCTTCATCTCCTTAACAATACCAACTGTTTTACATCATTGCAACTCGACCATCAACGGGCTAATGTCAACAAACTACCACCTGTTATTAGCATTGTCAACGGCCGTCACATTATATTTTTCTTACCAGTAAGAATATGTATTTCACTGAGTTGCTAGCATTGCGGCAGCAGTATGTTGCTCTCTCAGCATCAGTTTGATTGGCTCATTCAGAGAGACATATGAGTAAGGCTCAACTGAAGCTAGCAAAGACAGAGCCTGAATCGCTGAAACAAAAATTACAAAAGTGAGCTTGACTAGCGAATTAGGGGCTGGATTCAATCAACTTCTAGACTTTTCAGCAGTTTGGCATAGTTTGCCATTTCAATCCTTGCCACATTTTGTCTATGGTTGTCTCCTCTCTTTTTACTCTTGCTTCCTTTCTGCTTTTACCTCAGTGTCTTCCACCTACTTCCTTTTAGCTGCCTCTTCCTTGGAAGTCGGTTTAATACTTTCTCCTACAGGCACATTTGTTCCATGTGTGGAGAAGAACCTGTGTACAAAGTTTTGAGGCTGTAGTATAAATGAGAAGCTAGGATTAACTCTTTGAAATCAAATGTTGTTTATGTGTCACCAAGCATTTCATTGCATAACTTGTTGCTGTAATGACAAATAAACATTCTTGAATCTTGAATGTGGACAGATTTTACTCCCATCAACTTTTGTCTCTGTGCATCTTACCAATGCTGAGACCACTTATACATATCTCCATAATAAAGATATTGCTTGGACCCCAAGTAAATGGAATGTGACCTGTGTATAGGAGAGTAGTGAAGGCAGAATGAGTATATGCGCGTTGTATGTGGGTCTAATGCGTGAGTGACAGAAATGTTGTATCCATGGAGAGTATGTGTAATTGTGTGTGTGTCTGTCAGAACGAGGTGCCAGAATGTGTATTTTCTGTTTGTGTGCGTGTTGGTGTGCTAAAGGGCTCTAAGGTGCAGATGTAAGTAAAGGATCCAAGCCAAACCAAGCAATGATGCAGCAAAAGAGTATGTGGTCAATGTTGCATAATGTAGGTTTGGGGAAAGGGTCCACTGGGACACACCACATTTCTTCAGACGCCTGATTGTTGAATAGGTGCTATTTTGCTCCTTCTCCACAGTATCAATGTGGTTGGACCATGTCAGTTACTTAATGATCTGAGGTACGCAGAGCTTTTTATCCTCTCAACAGTGACCATGTTGATTCATATATATTTTTTTGCCTCCTGCTATACATAAGCATACCTCTATATGCTTTGCCTGACTTTATGACTTTATTGCCTAGACTGGTGAGGAGAATGCTTGGAAGGTTTGATCTGAAACCTACCTCTGTCGCCTGTGCTCATTTAGACTCCTGTCCATCGCTGGGTCTGCTCCGTTTGGTAATACACACAAAGGCACCTGTCTGGGTCAGTCAGTTAAGCAAATTCTGGGTGAGTGATCACCGATGTGCTGCCGAAAAGCGCTTGTCGACTTTAGGATATAAGACCGGTATAGTGCATTAATATTTAAAGTCTGTACCTTATGTGACCCGTATAAAGCTATGCAAATGTGTTTAATGTCTATTACAAAATGTCTGACTCCAAGGATTAAAGAAGGTTCAAGAGCAATATTAATGAATTATGTGACAGTGAGAATTGTTCTTAGAACTGAATACCATAAGTGAAAAGATTTACTTCACTTTCAAAATGAATTATTACATTAAACAAGGCACAGTGGTAAATTACAAGATAGTTCTAATATTAACAAGGTATTAATAGTCTACGCATTATCTGGGAGATAGAGAGCCAGAGAGAGAGAGAGAGAGAGAAAGAGATTGATTGCACTAATTATTGTTGTTACAATACATTGAAAATGTAAACTGTGTTTTGCTGCAAACTGCTTTGGCAACATTGTTTAACTTACATTTGTGCTCAAAGGTTTACATACCCCTGGAGAAAGCAGGTAAAACAATTTGTATTTATTTCTCATGGGATTCATATTCAACAGTAGGTCATAAAAGAATGGCACAATCATAAAACAAAACATGGCAACAAAGAAAATAATTAAATGACCCTTGTTCAAAATTCTGCATACCCTCAGTTCTCAATACGGTGTATTCCCCCCTTTAGCATCAATTAGAGTCATTTTTGATAGTTGTCTATGAGGCCCCGAATTGTTCCAAAGTTTTTGGTCCTCTTGCATGAACCACACTTTTGAGATCTCCCCAGTGTGCTTGATGATATTAAGGTCAGGATACTGTGATGGCCACTCCAGAACCTTCACCTTTTCCTGCTGTAACCACTGGAAGGTCAACTTGGACTTATGCTTAGGGTCATTGTCGTGCTGGAAAATCCAAATGTCCCATATGCAGCTTTCATGCAGAAGAATGCAAATTGTCTCTCAGTACTGTCCGATAACATGCCGCATTCATCTTGCAATCAATTTTCACAAGGTTCCCTGTGTAACCGGATCTCACAGAATTCCGTGAAATGAACACAGACCAAAATCTGTGACAGTTTCATGGAATGGCAGACAAATTAACACGGACCCTTTACTTCAAAATCCATTGCAGTTTCACGTAAGCGCAGAAAGGTCCGCGATGTGCACACAGAAGTGATGGCGTGTTCATTTCATTGAATTCAGTGAGAACTTGCTGTTAACTGGATCTAAGCCTTACCCAAACCCTTACCCTAATCTTAAACACTCAGAAACCTTGCTCTTAACTCGATCTAAGCCTTACCCAAACTCTTACCCTAACCTTAACCACTCAGAAACCTTGCTGTTAACTTCATGTAACATGTATTACATTGTAATGTATTGCTTGGAAACATGGTGACAATGAGGAAAAAAGGGATAAAAAATCATGCTGGAATAGAAAACAAAATACATGCAAATTGTCCAACTGGATTTGAACTTGCAATCTCTGGGGTGTGAGTCACATGTTTATATGCCTGTCCACCATCCACAGCCTACCAACCTGCAAAATCGACGCTATATACACTCTGCTACATCATAATGCGATTCCGTGAAACTCCCACGGATTTTGGTTAAGGGTCCGTGTTTATTTCACATAATTTTCTGCAATTCTGTGAAACTGCCACAGATTTTGAAGTTAAGGGTCCATGTTAATTTCACATAATTCTATGAGATCACATTGCCCTGTGCCTGTAGTGCTCACACATCCCCAAAACATCAGTAAGCCACCACCATTCTTCACAGTGAGGATGGTATTATCTTCACTATAGGCCTTGTTGACCCCTTTCCAAACATAGCGCTTATGGTTGTGACAGTAAAGATCTATTTTGGTCTTGTAACTCCAAATTGCTGTGAGGCGTGTCAAAGTGTTGTCTGGCATGTTGTAACACAGCTTTTTTGTGGCACTAGCACATAAAATGCTTCTTTCTGGTAACTCGACCATGCAGCTCATTTTTGTTCAAGCATCATCGTTGTCATGGCCAACTCCGCCCATCAGCGCATCCAGCGCTCCACCTCCCCAGAGTATTGATTGCACAGCCATGTCCTCAATCACTAGACACACCTGGTGATGGTTGTTTCATTTATGTGTGTATTTCATTAAAAAGTTTTTGTCTTTTTTTCTATATTTAGTGCTGTTACGCATAGTTTACGTTTGTATTAGGCTCTTTTATTTTACGAGAATAGTTCCAGTTCCTTATTACACAGGCTTTTTGACAGTTCTTTTCTGCTCCCCATGATTCAGTATCTAGCCTGTTCAGTGCATCCACGTGAGAGCTACCAAACTTATTGACCATTTCTACCCAGCCACTAATTGCAATTATAAAATGCCACAGGTGTGATCAATTAACCTGTAATTTCCATTTTTACTTGTGTGTCAAACATCCGAGGGATATTTAAACTTTTGATCAGGGCAATTTGGGTGATTTCTGTTATCAGAATATAGTTTACAAAGGAGTAACTATACTATCAGTATAGTTTTTACAAAGGAGTCAAACAACTGTGTTAAATTTAAGGGTTACATATTATCACTATCCTCACATAACAGTCAGATGTTTTTGCATGAACAGCCAAGTTGTCAAAATCAATACTGCCATTTTCTGATTTCTGCCAGGGTATGCAAACTTATGAGTATAAACCTGCATGCCAATAAAGCATATTGAATTGAAAAAAATGTGAGAGAGAGAGAGAGAGGGAGAGAGAGAGGGAGAGAGGGAGAGAGAGAGGGAGAGAGAGAGGCTATCAAGTCATGGTCCCATTGGCTCAGAGTGAGACAACAGGCTGAATAAAGTAAAGATTAGGAACACCTGATCGCAGATCATTTTAGAACAAGTGCCTTGTTTTGATTCAGTATCTAAGTGGTAGAAAACTGGCCATTCTGTGAAGGAACCATCCAACCAACAGTTACCAAAACAACAGCATGTGTAGGGAGTAGCACCTCAGTTAACTCATTTAAAAACTAAAGAATGCAAAGTTGGATAGGAGGCAGAAACAGGCTAACAGTTTAAATAGGTGCTATCTTTCCCAAATGCTTCACAAATTGATACTTTTGGAAAAAATAGACAACCGTTCATGGGATTTCCCTACTTTCTATTAAGCCTTTGGTAGTTGACAGAGACTAAGTTTACAAACACAATATTCGGGCCACTGAACCATGCCAATGTACTTAAGTGTTGCCCTGTGGCCCAGATTCATCACCCACCCACCTCAGTAAACCACTGTAAAACAAACAGTGAGTAGAAGGGAGGAAAGATGGATTGGCCAAGCCCTGGGTGTCAAATTGTATCAGTTTTACGGGACGCTGTCTTCCTTATGGTCCCATGGAGCTGAATGGTGTAACTACTGTATCAGGGGGAGTTTGGTCTGTTTAGGGCCGGGCTGTGATGTCAGCGCTCTGGCTGCTGTCACTATTTCACCCCCCAGGTCCTGCCATCAACCACACCTCCACACTGAGTGATTTCAGACTGCTTGGGGGCAGAAGGAGTTTGCCGAGGCAGCAGGAGGGCACAGATAAGGCCTCTCCGTACACCCGCACAGATTAAACAGGAGGATTAACCTCTCGCCTCCGCCCCTCCACTGCTTTTTCCACCTCTTATCTGGACCCCTTTTTTGCCAATATTTGCCGCCATACATTTGTACAGTTGTCATGATGGGGGAAATTGCTTTTCAAAACCCTAGCGGCATTCCCTCTCTGGTAATTGAAACATAAAAAAATAAAGGAACAGACACTGGCTAAACAAAAAAGTGGCATTGTTCGTCAGTCTTGTTAGAACGGGGAGTTGAAACAATTTTTCATAGATTTTTCTTCCCCTCATGTTTTCCCAGACTTTACATGAAAACACTGCGGCGTAATCCACAGATTACAATGGAATGATTTTGTAGATTTTTATTTCCCGCCCACTCTCCCAGATGTAATAACTTTGAAGATTCAGTCGCCCATTTGAGTTATTCGTGTTCAAAGAGATAGGGTCGCCAGCAGCACCAATAAATAGTGGCTGTGATAATGCCACCCTGAAGCCACACAACAGAATTGATTTGTAGATATTTATTTATTTTACCCCTCCCCCAGGGTTCCACACTATAACCACACTCTACAAAAGTATCTTTTCTTTCTTCTCCAGCATTCAGATATGCTTAGTTTCATGGCCACTGAAATACAGTATGTTAAATGTGTCCAGTAAAATGGAATGTTTAATATTTACATAATTTATATTCTGAGATGACCCAGAGAGCCTTTAACCAATACACATTTAAATATCTGACTCAAAGATTAAAAGACTGGATGTTGTATAATACTGAGAGATATTTTTTACATATAAGATTTAGAAGACTTAATTATTGTTAACTAACTATATTGCTGTATAACTAGCCATGTATTAATAGATATATAACTAGCTGTATTATAACGTTTTGTATGACTAGGTGTAATATTACTAGCTGTAAAGCCTAATATCAAATCACATCTAAATGAAATCCATACTGTTTCTGCCATGAATTTTAAGATGGACTAGCAAAACCGGACACTCTGAATTACAGAAACATCACATTTGTTTAGGATTTCTGCCTCACAGAGAGATGTTCAGTTAGAGAAAGATGCCTCCCCCCGAACTCGCTCCAGAATCACTGATTAGCATAGGCTCCCCAACAGCCCATTGCTGTAGGTACCTGCGATAAGAGGGCCAGTGACCAAGTGAGCTCTGACGTTCCATTGATCCAGAAAATTGCTGCGGAGCCAGCCTTGAAATTAGTTTAAATTGCTGAATCAAAAAATGTTATCCGCGATTCTGGCAAGGCCAGCGTAAACCCCATTGCCTCTAATCCCTAGCTGATGTGAAAAGTTGTCAGGGATCGTGTCTGCCGCCGCCCGATTGATGGGGGAATTTGGATTGCTTGTGACAGAGAGACACACATACAACCAAGTGGGATATGACTTGGATGGCTCTTACGGCAACCAGGTGCGTGACTTGGTTTTGAATTCAAGGGCTTGAAGAATGTTGAATGTGATCTTCAGCGGCTTTGCCTTTTTTTCGTTCTCAAATCAATTACACACCAAAACGTTCCACTGTGCGAATCTTAGATCCTCTCCTGGTTGTGAGTTGTCATCCTTTGTCAATCACATTTTTTTATTGTACTCCCATTTGCTTCATCCTAAAATAGCAACAAACAGCAGTGTTGAAGCTGAAGATGGATGTAAGGGGGAAGTAGACTGGGACATCTTGACACGAAAGTCATCCCAATGTGGAGGAAGTCAAGCTAAGAAGATCACTAAGGAAAACACAGTGAAGTTTAGCACATTCTCTCTACTACTAGATGCTCATTACATTACTGGGCAGGAAGAAGGTCTTGGCATGTTACAGTTTTCTCAACTGCGTAAACGTGTTGTTTTTTGAAACTGCCTCTAAATGTACAACAGAAAACAAATAGCAAAATGCTTAAATACATGTTTTGGTTATGTCACAGTCTAGCCACTCCTTGTTGGTAGGTCGGGCGCCTGTGAATTCACTTGTGGTTTTGTAGTTGATGAATTTGTAGCCTCCAGTGCACGTACTTAAGGTTTCCAGGTCGAACAAGGATTGTGATAAGAATCGGACGGCTTGGCGATACATGATTGGAGGAAGCATGTGATTGATATTTGACCACCCTGAAACTGAGGGGTTACCGGTCAGACAAAGCAAAATAATGACAGTTTGGGAGGAGAGAAAAACACTCCTCACCGTTGCCTCACCCTCCCGAAACCTGCGCTCATCCAGGTACATCTCCCTGATCACTCCAAAAGCCCACACCTCTTTTGGCCGAAATTCATTCCAGTTCGCCGCAGCTAACGATTGGAACGAGCTACAGAAGACTCTGAAACTCGTGACCACCGTCCCCCTCACTTCCTTTACATCTCGTTTATCAGAGCT
>JACXGM010009937.1:0-27074 GCA_016801145.1 Umbra pygmaea | reverse complement strand
GCTTGAGCCAGCGCTACTATTACATGTCCTCGAGAACAGGCATGATCTTACATCTTCAACAGACTTTGAAATTTCCCGGCAGTCGTGAGTAATCTCCCCCTGGCATTCGTCACGGTGCCACTTGTGTAAAAGCGCGAATGGCCGAGCTTGAATTTCCAGGTATGTCCCTCTTTGGCTAATGTATTTTAAAGATGGAGGCATAACATGGTGAGCGGCACGATTGTATGTATTGTGAATGGAAGATTCTACACTTACGAAAATACTTTGATTATTAGGTGGAAGTAATTACACATGAATGAGCACATATTTGTGAAAGAACAAAGGGTTTTTTGCTAAGAATCAACTCAAAGAAATACACAGTGTAGCTTTAATGTAGAAAGTCCCTGTTCTTCAGAAAAGGTGTCTTATTTGCTCCAAGCAAAAACTGACTCAAGTCTGTTTCTTCCTCCATGGCACCAAGCAACAACAAAGCAAATTGTTTGCGGCATAACCAAACTGTTATCAGCAAGAGAAAAGAATTGGCTGGGATCTCTGGTGGAGGCTCTGTCCAGTAGATTGTGGGATTCTTCGAGAGACATTCCTCAAATCAGGGCCTGATTGTTTAGCAAATAATAGTTATGAAATTAGTCAACATAAGAGGCAAAAGTAAATAGTGAAATGGTCTGGCATGACTAAGAGGCTATTAGGGTGACTGCTGCACATATAGCTGCACATATACCTGAGTGTTCTCCAGTCTGTCTGTCTGCCTGCTGTAGTAGTTCGGCTGTATCCTGGCACGTTCTTGCCCTCAGCCGTGAAAGTGATGGCTTCTGCCTCCTCGATTGCGAAGAAGGACGCTTGGCCCAGCAGATTTATAATCTTCATCAAGTTTGTCCTGTACACAATGCATTATATTACGTGCTGGGCACATTCAGTTATGTTTTATATTTACTCATCATGTGCTAAGTTTGCTTCAAGCAGTAGAGGCAAGCTGACAAACCTGAGGGCTAACCTGGCTAAATAGAGCTAGCTCTCAGAACCAATATGTTAACGTTGGCAAGGCTACATTCAGTCGTCTAACTAGCTAATCTAACTTTGACAATTTACATGAAATATAAATATTTCGAAAGAAAAATAATACATTGAATTAGCTAACATTTCTTACCGTGGTGTGTCAATTAAATTTATCTGTCTGTGTAGAAGAATGTACGCTTTGCTTTCTGTAGACACTGATAAACTGCATCGACCGGCAGCGCGTGCATGTGTTTAGGTGACAGAGACCTAGCAGAGACCCAGCTGTCAATCAAGCTTGGGCTGTGGGGACACGTCCGACAAACAAATGGTCAAACACCCGACCAGTGCAACAGATTGCCATAACGGAAAAGGTATAGCGTGCGTGTCAGTTACCTTTTTTGGAGCATTACCTCCGCGATATCCTCAAGATCGAGGCAAAAGGGGTTACAGTATGCAGTGGAGGTATATATTCAAAATGTAAAAATACGCAATGAAGGAGACACGACTACTATCGAGGCTAATGCTTACCGGTCTCAAGCTAAATCTGAGAAACACCATGACCTGTACCTCAAACGCAATCAGCACAGCCTTGTGGACCAGTCATGCTCTAAAAACAAAATTTATTAAAGTTGCTTGTTGGGGCGCTATGTTCCACTATGTTGTAAACTGACGAAAAATAAAGTTGGGGAGCTCAAAGACCCAACACAACAGCAGCAAACCTAGCGTTAGCTAACATGTGAAACTAATGTTGGTTAAAGCTAAAGGGCTCGTTAAATTTAGCTTTGAGAGTAGGTTAACATTCTGGCAATGATATCCATGGAAATCATAACTTTGGTCCCAGTTGTGTTCTTGCCTCTAGTTAGTAGATCTAGACAACACGGTAACTAGTTAGCTGTTAGCCTTACCTTTGAGCAGACGTATTTATGCTTCGTAATGTTCAATACATTTAACTAGGAGTGGAGCCGTCCACACTGTTTTATCCATTGTAGGCACCGCTCACGTTGTGTTATCGGCTTTGGGAAGGGAAAGAACACAACTCCTCCAGACCATCTCTCGGGGTATCTAGTGTCCGATTTACAAATGCCGTTGGCGCACCGCTTTACCGTCCTGCTTGGAGTCAATGTTTGTCGGACCTGCTCACATTTTAACGGTTGCTATGATGTGTGATTGGACAATGGCAGTTTTGGGGGAGGGGCCGGCAATAGGTCAATTCAAAAGACCGCTGTTCGCTTGCAGCAGCAACCATTTCTTTGTTTTCCCGTAATTAATTTAAGCCCGCGCACCGACTCTATACATGTTGTGATTGGCCTGACCAGAATTTGTTTTTTCCAGCTCGCAAGTCAACGGAGAGTTGCTAAACTGACCATAGCTACAAATTATATTTGCTGCCGCTAGGGTGCGTCTAGATTTCTAGGCTACATTGAATGGTCAATTCATCGTAAAGAAAAAAACAAGGGAGGCCAAGTTGAACCTGGCTTCTCACCAATCACATGCCTTAGACACACGAGTCATCAGTACAGACAGCTAGCAGTTCTGGCAACAAGGGGACCTTTGTGGAGCTAGCTAGTGTAAGCTTTCACTGAGTTTGATAACACCGTAGTAGAGCCAATGGGGTAGTCTTGGACACGGAAGTTGATGCAACCATGGGCTTAGAGGCCAACCGTGGAACTGCATCCCCTGCGGCCCAAAAGCATTTTTTCCCATAGACTTTCATGGTGAAAGAAACTTCTATATGTCAGCGGATAATTTTTTTAGGGGTACATCAACATACCAGCCCGAACACTTAAAGGGTCCTTGTTTAAAACAGGAAGGCAGCTGTCCGTAGGTTGGGTGAGGCAGCAGAAAGAGCGTCTTGCTGGCTATTTAGTAGGAGGGAAAAGTTGAGCTGGGGGCCAGGAGGAGATGGGCGAGACGTGTCTGTCTGCGGACTGCAAGAAAGAGGCGTAACTTGAAGGGTCCTTGTTTAAACGTAACATTTTTAATATTTTTAACATTCACTAGTAGCCGAATCCAGAGTTATTATATGAACGCATGATGAACGCGCACAATGAACACACGCAGAACCTGAAGAAGACTGCGCCCGGGTATAGCTCTGGGTATAGCAGGAAGGGAGAGGAAGGCAGCTGTCCGTAGGTTGGGAGAGGCAGCAGAAAGAGCGTCTTGCTGGCTATTTAGTAGGAGGGAAAAGTTGAGCTGGGGGCCAGGAGGAGATGGGCGAGACGGGTTTGTCTGCGCACTGCAAGAGAGAGGCGTAACTTGAAGGGTCATTGTTTAAAACGTAACATTTTTAATATTTTTAACATTCACTAGTAGCCGAATCCAGAGTTATTATATGAACGCATGATGAACGCGCACAATGAACACGCGCAGAACCTGAAGAAGACTGCGCCCGCCTACATCGCCCTGTACTGCTCATGCTCATATGACGTTTCTCCGGAGGTCCTGTTGCACCGTGCGCTAGCTCAGGGGTGGGCAATTATTGTTGCTTTAGGGCCACATTGAGCTTTTGAAACCAAGTGAAGAGCCACATTTTATAGCGATGCATGAAAAATAGGAAATGTTATTTTATTAAATTAACGCCGCCCCCTAGACAGTTACGTGCGTATCCTACAAAAAATAAATGTTTTGTTACACCATTTAATTGTTTGCCTGTAATGTTTTTATTTTACCAATATATAGTCAGTCAAAATAAAGTACCCAACTTTGTGACGCGATATCTCCAGCTGTCATTAATCCACATGGACGAACCACTCCTCATTATTTGCATTGGCATTATTTTATCAGCGGAATCCCCTCTTTCCAACCATATGGGTACCATGTTGGTATTGTGCAGAATGATGTCCTACATCATTGCAGCGTTGCTTTTTTGTAATTTTCACGTCCTACTTCCTGTCTGCAATGTGTTTAGTAAAAAAGGCAAAAGTCAAAAAACATGACCGAATTTGAGACGCAATAGCTCTGGCTTTGAAAACTCACATGGACAAGCCAACACTTATTCCTTTCCACTGCTCTTCCTCTTTCCAATGTTACCAAGCTTTAGTTGCTATTGTATACGGTTCGTGAGATAATCGCGATACAATTGCGCTTGACACTACTAGAGTGTCGGGAGACTGTGGAGGGTAAAATGCCTCGCCAGCCAAATCAAAGGACCCGGCGGGCCGATACTGGCCCGCGGGCCGTAGTTTGCCCACCTCTGCGCTAGCTGGACCTGGGAGTCGCTCGAGCGATATTACAGTCAGTCAGATATGGATAAAAATAGTCTACATCAATTTTCAGTTACGTAAGTTCAATACTTGGATTCAGTACAGTACAATAGCTGTTAGGCCTTTTGTTAAATAAATGTATATGTGTACAATTGTGTCTACGTTATGATGTTGCGTAACGGAGTTGACTTTGTCTAACCTTACACAGAGTATTACAGTGTATTTTAACCGTAACTTACTCTGGGTTTCCGGGCGCAGTCCGCATGGAAGATATTCACAGCTCTGGGTATAGCAGGAAGGGAGAGGAAGGCAGCTGTCCGTAGGTTGGGTAAGGCAGCAGAAAGAGCGTCTTGCTGGCTATTTAGTAGGAGGGAAAAGTTGAGCTGGGGGCCAGGAGGAGATGGGCGAGACGGGTTTGTCTGCGCACTGCAAGAGAGAGGCGTAACTTGAAGGGGGCGTAACGTGAAGTCGGGCATAACTTGAAGTCGTCCAAATTGAAGAAACAATACATTGCAATATGGTTTCTAGCAATACATTATCACTAATAAATTGGCGCTACTTGCTTTGAGACCTTGCTGTTAACTCAATCTAAGCCTTACGCAAACCCTTACCCTAACCTTAACCACTCAGAAGCCTTGCTTTTAACTCCATGTAACAAGTGTTATGTCTAAGCTATTAACTGTTCTCGTGGTAATATTGGAAGTAGGCATACCTTGAAGGGGCGTAACTTGAAGCCTTGCAGGCGTAACTTGAAGCCTTGCAGGCGTAACTTGAAGTCTTGCAGACGTAACTTGAAGTCTTGCAGGCGTAACTTGAAGTCTTGCAGGCTGCAGACAGATACTATTGAGATGGGCAGTGACTGGCCACCACTGACGACCCGCCAACTGGAGGGTGTTGTGGTTCAGGGTCGAAACACCCCATGAAAGTTGGATGCCACCTGATGACATCTTTTCCTGGCTGAAAGCTACAGTCATGCACTACAGTCAGTGACTGAGTTAGACAGCATCAGAATAGATGTATCAAATAGTACTCAATATTACTTAGCTAGCTAACGTTATAGAAAGCTTGCTAACTAGTTAACAATTGACTGAAAGCTGTGTGTGTGTGTTGTAAAACTAATACTTTTTGTCGTCATAAGTGTAATGCATTTAATACATGTATTTTAAAGTAATTACGTTGTCTGTCTGTCATAGTCAGTGGACCAGTCTCTGCAGCTATTTGGACAAGGTGAACAACCTTTATATATTTCCATAATCCTTTAATGAAGATGATACACAAATTGATGGACCTGGCAGGATATGTATTATAGGAAAAAACACATATAAGTAGTCTGAGTGCTAGCTTAACGCAACTGAATATGCATTTGCTGAACTATATTCATTACAAGCATTCTTATTTATTCTATTTGCATAATCCATTGATAAAGATGATACACAAATTATAGGACCTGGCAGGATATATGTATTATATGAACACACACATATAAGTTGTCTGTGTGCTAGCTAACACAACTGAATATGCATTTGCTGATATTTTTTTTGTTTTTTAAAGTATTTTCCTTTTTTTATTTAGTGTTGGAAGATACCCCCAGATGGACAGAGCCCGAGGAAAGCAGAAACCCCAATGGGGTCCCGGCCGTACTTGGACAAAGTCAACTATATTCATTACAATCATTCTTATTTATTCTATTTGCATAATCCTGTGATTACATGACAAATAACACTTGATTGATTGTGAACTAAAGTCACTGAACTTATCATTAGTTTGTGAGCCACAGTCATTTATTATACATCCTGCATTAAATTATCATGACTCATGTATTACTTGAGGGTATGATTAGTACCTGTAATGCTATAAAATATATATGAGAGCTTAATAAACCATTTTTGTTTAAAGAAGAGCACAAAGTACATTTTTCATAATCCAATATTTAATAATATCTAGGTCTGAAAGTGTGGCTGATAGGCAACAGCTACATCCGATGCGAGGAGGAGTGTAATGTTCCCCAGTTCCCCTTCCCTGGAAACTGCCACTTCCCTATTCTACATTGCTCAGAACTACAATTCCCATTCCCCAGTTCTTCTTCCTGTGGACTACAGCTTCTCTAGTCATACCTGTTCAGAACTACAATTCCCATAACCCGGACTCAATCATCCAAATTCTGAACACCTGCTCTCACCCACACTGTATTTAATCCACACACACACATTGCCTCTTCGCGAGGTATTGTAAGTACTGTTTTCTTATTTACTGAGCATTCTAATTTCTATGTTGTTGTTCCGGTCTGACCTCTGCTTGAATTTTGGATTACTCTGCCTTGGATTTACCATTGTACCTTTGCCCATACATTGTATGTTTTTTCTTTCCCATGTACCTTAGTCCATACGTTGTATGGCCTGACCCATGCATAGTTTGTTTCATCTTTTGCTGCCTTGATTGACTACTTTCCTGTGAGATAATAAACATTATTGTTCATTTTTAAACTTTTGAGAGTTTGTTCATTTACAGAGGAGTGAACATTTCAAGGAGAGAGCCAGACACACCACAGGGAGGAACCTGGGACTGGATGGCCATGTGTGGTGGTTTGGTTGGGGTGGTCTGAGATGGAGGAATCTTCTTCCCTTTTTTCATCAGTCCTTGAGAGGAAGAACAGTCTCGGATATCTTGCTAATTCAAGGTGTGGATCTGGTCATAGTGATGAAGCAGGACCTGTTGCACCTCGATGGCATCTTTCCTGAGATGAAGATCCTTCTCTCTTCCATCAATGAGAGATGTCACTGGAGGAAAGCAGATCCGGGAAAGATCAAGAAGACCAGAATGTGGGTGAACAGAGAGATGGACAAATTTGTCAAGGATTTGGGTGGAGACAGTGTAAGGCATCCTTGCTTAAAGTTTGACTGCCCTGGCATATTTATAAGAGACGGAGTTCATTTCACAAATCTGGGAATTTTGTTTTTTAAGTAGCATCGCACAGTCCTGTGAGGCTAACAGGATTGCATTTTTTTTTACAATAAAAATAACTTGTGAATATGACAGGGCAGCCCTCTTTGTGTAAGGATATGTCTCCACCTATTTATGTAAATATTTTTAACTTTATATTTTTAAATTTAATTATGATTCTGTTCACACACATTCTGTGTTCTTCCTCTTACCTTTATTTCTCCCTGCCTATTCCTCTCTCCCCTCCACTCATCTTCCCCAGCTGTGTTGTGTATTTTGTCTTTCTTTCCCATATCGGATGGAGATTTTCTTTGTCCTACATAGTTTTTTAATGCCTTTTTTATTTTATTTATAGTTTCCTCCTTTTCATTTAGTGGAGTTTCACAAAATATGTGTCCCAGAACAGCTTTCTAAAAATCTCCTTGTAATTGTTTTTTGCTCCCATATATATTGTTTTGAGTAAGAATGGTGAAGCCTTGCAACACTGAATCGAACCCTTAAAGCCTGTCAGAGTCGAAAGTATTCGGCCCCCTTGAACATTTCGACCTTTTGCCACATTTCAGGCTTCAAACATAAAGATATAAAACTAAATCTATAATGGAATGGTTCACAAATAAACATATCCAGGTGTTAGAATGGCCAAGTCAAAGTCCAGACCTGAATCCCATCGAGAATCTGTGGAAAGAACTGAAAACTGCTGTTCACAAACGCTCTCCATCCAAACTCACTGAGCTCGAGCTTTTTCGCAAGGAGGAATGGGCAAAAATGTCAGTCTCTCGATGTGCAAAACTGATAGAGACATACCCCAAGCGACTTACAGCTGTAATCGCAGCAAAAGGTGGCGCTACAAAGTATTAATTTAAGGGGGCTGAATAATTTTGTAAGCCCAATTTTTCAGTTTTTTATTTGTTAAAGTTTGAAATATCCAATAAATTTCATTCCACTTCATGATTTTTTCCCACTTGTTGTTGATTCTTCACAAAAAATTACAGTTTTATATCTTTATGTTTGAAGCCTGAAATGTGGCAAAAGGTCGAAAAGTTCAAGGGAGCCGGATACTTTCGCAAGGCACTGTATATGCTGTAAAGCCTGTAAAGTGGATGAAGGATGAAGCCATTGATATATTAAGAGAAGCTCTGTTCACGACACTGCAGGCTTACCCCGTAGCTAGCGCAAGCTAACATGACATAATGATTGTATTTCCTTGGTTGTTTATACATCCATCGTTCATTTAGATAAGCATGTTTACGGTCAGGAACAACGAAAACACAATTTTTAATGTCAGTGAATATTTTTAGACCATGTAACAGCGAGTTAATGAGTTTGCCACGTGTACCCATGGACGTATTAAGAGAACGAACTATACTTGTGAGACAAGAGAGAAGCCAAAGACAGAAGCTCATGAATGCGCATTGTTGCCACTCGATGCTATGACATCTTAATACATCCATGGTTGCTACGACAACACAAACAATCTGATGCTAGTGCGCATGTCCATTGGGCTGCACAACACGGAAGATACGGGTATTTCGGATCTCCATGTTCGCTTCATGCGCTTTTAAGCAACTTTCATTGGAATGAACGACGCTTCATGACGAATGCTCTATCCAGTTCTCTTAATACAGGGGTGTCCAAACCCTTCCATGGAGGGCCTAGTGTATGCAGGTTTTTGATTTTACCTTGTACAAGGCTGATGGAGTAGCTCACTAATTGGTTATGATCTCCCCTCACCTGGCAGTCTGTGCCCTTATTTGGCTCTAATTGAAGGGAAAGACCAAAAACCAGCATACACTAGGCCCTCCATGGAAGGGTTTGGACAACCCTGTCTTAATACATCCATGAGTAGAGCATGACCTATGAGCTACTACATTTATGTGTATGTAAAAGACAATTCAGAAGGACATAATTTCACCATTTGATCAGTTTATTGATCATTACTCATTACATACATAAGGTTCTCATTTCTGAAATGCAAACATTTTTTCACTTCTTTATTATTTAAATGGTGTGCACGCCCATTAGCACCCACGGAGGAAAACATATATTGGTGCCTATGTAGGGCAACATAAATATGATTTCCATACTAAGCTCACTGGCTTCTACGGTAAAAATTGCCACTTTTTGGATGCCGGCTGCCTTAAAACCTCAAAGAAGAAGAAGAAGAACACATCCTTAAGATAATGAGGAGGCTGTCAATCAAAGTATGTCAAAGTGTCACCTTTTTCCCTTTGGTTGATCAGTATCAGAGTGTGTAGATCGACTTTACATACCTAGATTATAACGTTATTAGGTTTCATACAGTCTCTTGCCAGAGATTTGAGTCTTGGCTAACCTAGGTGAAAAATGCTAGTTTGATTATTTAATTTTTCGCATGGAGGATCTGGCTGAAAGTTTATTGCAGTAATCAGCATCTAATGACACAGAGGATGACCCGGCAGTGTGGGAATTTGGTTGAATTTGCCGTAATTTTTCGATATACGATTCCGTTAATGCCGGAGCATTCTCCCGTGGTGAATGTCATCTGTGGTTCTGAAAAAGGCTATAGCACTTGTCATTTAATTGACTCGCTCTGTTTATTTACATGTTAAACAACATTTTTAATTTGTATTACATGGATATTACCAAAGAATGTCTAATAAAGAAAGAAGTGACACTCTCTGAATACTTTCGGCTTCTGAACTGGTTGCTGTTCTTCTCTAGTTCCATATGGGGGCAGTCGCAGGCGAGTGCAGAATTAATGGAGGTCTATGGAGCTATACCCCCCCCAAAATCCACTTTTCTCTAGGAATAATTTTTTGTCTAGTAATTTGAATGTTGCATTCGAAAGGGGAGGCCAAGAAAATACACACTGCTGACTGTTAGATTTCTTTAAAGTCTCTTTTTACTTCTAAATAACCCTTTTAAAATGTTGATGACGTCATACACATTGTACGGCCAGAGATACTGCTTTGCGGCAAGCTTAACTCTTTGTAATCGGTTAGGCTTCCCCAAAAGAAAAGTTGTTTTTCTACAATTTCATACACTATTTCAACACTAAATTCACCTCTGAGAACATTTGATGCGAGAAATCAATTGTGTAGATTTCAAATATTGGCATTTTAACGAAAATCTATGGCGAATCAAAAATGTGCTCAAACGTTTTCGGAAGTGAGAATCTCCATAAGCATAAGCGCCTGCGGTTGTAAGTTAGCTAGCGAGCCAACCCTGTTTTATACCTTAACATTTCTATCTACTTGATCACATTTGTTTGCCACTATTTTTAAAGTGCTGATTCATGTCAACTTTAAGATAATGTACGTATATACTATATGATCAATTGATCATTGCACATCTAAAAAGGCATTTACTTTTCTAACTTGTATTGATATTTATCACTATTGAGTGGGACATTGGCTGTTTTTTTTAAGGTGGCAATACAGTACCATGTATCCTGTATTCCTGAACACACGAATAACACACAACAAGTACTCAAATTCAATTTATTTCCCAATATAAATTTCACAGTACATACAAAACGACAGGCAAATAAAAGTGCTAGCAAACAAAATAGCAGTTGCTGCGGACGAAAAATGAACTTGGGCGAAAAAGTCCACCTTACATTCGGGCTTGGTTGCCATCAAGCGGGATCTCTGGTCGTAATCAGTCCACTGACCAATCAGCATTCATTAGCAGAATGCTAGCGTATTATGGGCAACCACGACTCAACCTGTAAGAATCGAAAGGACATAAGTACTTGTTCTTTCAACTTTCGACCTATAATCCATGTTGAACTTGCAAAAACTAAAATCAAATCTGTGATTTCTCGACGACAATCAGGCCAAAGAGGCAAATTTAGCCGTTTAGCTCCATAGACTCCCATAAATTTTGCACTAGCCCGCGATCACCCCCCAGTGGAACTCTGGTGAAACTGCAACCAAATTCGGTACAATGGGGTTTAATAGGGAGTGGACAGGCTCTCCGTAGACGGACTCTGATATTACTTAACAGTTAAATACAACTAGGCAGTTGTAATTATATTGGCATTCGAGCAACAACAGGTGACACCTGAAGCTTAATATTAGTAATAATTTTATAGCGGCTGAATCCGGAAAATCTGCATGATTTGAGTTGGACCAGATACATTTTTCTCTTGTCAATCACCCTTTTTACTTGTGTATTTGTTTCTGATTACTTCTTCCAACAACGCTGTAAAGCATCAAACAAATAGGTTTCATTAAAATCAGTGAGTGTGACAGTTATGAAGGAAGGAAAAAAAACGTTTCAAAATTTAGATTAGTCGATTGTAAAGAGAGATCAGTCGAGTCTTGGTCGACCAAAGAAATTCTTAGTCGGGGACAGCCCTATACAATTCTTTAACTTTCATCCTTGGAGATTTTCTTTTACTCTTGAACAATAATTTTCACTGTGTGTGGGGTTTCCACTTCTAGGTCACCCAATCAAAGAATCTGAGGAAAAAATACTCCAGTTACTTTGCATCTGTTAATAATTCCAATAATATTTTCAATTGTATAGCTATATCTTTTTCATAAGCAGGATATACTCTAGCATTCATCATTTTCGAATCACGCAGAAATATTAATGGTTATCAAATTGATACCTTTATTCACCAATGCGATATTGAATTGACTAAAATATGTTTTCTTGATATTACCTATGTTGCAAATGTCTATCAATGTCACGATGTCTGGGTGTAGGGAGAGAGAGGAGACAAATGCAAAGTTGGATAAAGAAAACAGTGTTTAATAAATGGAGAACACGCTTGAATGAACATAAACAGAATCCAAGGAGTCTTACAAATGTATCTCAAATAATCAGCCACACGTAGAACAGACTAAAATGTCAACAGCAACAATGAACCACAAAACCCCAACACAAAATGAGCAACTAAATGTACTAATGACAGAAATAACACCGGCTGTGTTAATTTAAACAAGAAACAAGCTGATCGATTGCACAAGACAATAAGATAATAATGAGTAAAACTGAAACAGGATGTGAACAGTCAAGAAAAATGAGAATGATTTATTGGTTAGGAAATAACCATCTGATGCCTGGTTAAGCAGAACACAAAACAAGTATGGGAGGAACACCACCTCAAGCCCTCCAAGATGGGGCACCGTTGCTATCACTGCTGAAATGACTGAATTTTAATTAATTATTAACATATAATTGCAAAGCCAAATTTTCAGAAACCAATACTTCGTTGTACTATTACCGTATGGAAATATTTTAGTTTATTTGTAATTAATCATGTTTGACTATTATTTCTTATCAATTGAATGCCCCAAAAACATGAATATTACTGGGTGATTCCAAAACTTTAATCACTAATGTACATCAGTTGGATTTTGTTCATAAATTTGTCTAGGGAAGCTGAAAACAGGCATACATGTTTCTGAATAAAACCCCTATTTATTTGATGAGTGCCAAAGAGTTAATCTCTCCATAATATCTTTTTCCAGAAGGATTCTACTTTCTTTAGGTAACCATTTTATGTTTTTCTCTCAGCAGTGAGACCTCCTTGGCCTTAAAGCCCTTCTATGTTTAGTATGCTGCATAAAGTACAGGTTGAAACAATCACTCCAGGTTTTTCCAAGTCAGCTTTTACAGTGCCTTGCTGAAGTATTCGGCCCCCTTAAACATTTTGACCTTTTGCCACATTTCAGACTTCAAACATAAAGATAGAAAACTGTAATTTTTTGTGAAGAATCAACAACAAGTGTGACACAATCATGAAGTGGAATGAAATTTATTGGATAATTCAAACTTTTTTAACAAATAAAAAACTGACAAATTGGGCGAGCAAAATAATTCAGCCCCTTTACTTTCAGTGCAGCAAACTCTCTCCAGAAGTTCAGTGAGGATCTCTGAATGATCCAATGTTGACCTAAATGACTAATGTTGATAAATAGAATCCACCTGTGTGTAATCAACTCTCCGTATAAATGCACCTGCTCTGTGATAGTCTCAGAGGTCCGTTGAAAGCACAGACAGCATCATGAAGAACAAGGAACACACCAGGCAGGTCCGAGATACTGTTGTGGAGAAGTTTAAAGCCTGATTTGGATACAGAAATATTTCCCAAGCTTTAAACATCCCAAGGAGCACTGTGCAAGCGATACTATTGAAATGGAAGGCGTATCAGACCACTGCAAATCTACCAAGACCTGGCCGTCCCTCGAAACTTTCAGCTCATACAAGGAGAATACTGATCAGAGATGCAGCCAAGAGGCCCATGATCACTCTGGATGAATTGCAGAGATCTACAGCTGAGGTGGGCGAGTCTGTCCATAGGACAACAATCAGTCGTATACTGCACAAATCTGGCCTTTATGGAAGAGTGGCAAGAAGAAAGCCATTTCTGAAAGATATCCATAAAAAGTGTCGTTTAAAGTTTGCCACAAGCCACGTGGGAGACACAGCAAACATGTGGAAGAAGGTGCTCTGGTCAGATGAAACCAAAATCGAACTTTTTGGCAACAATGCAAAACGTTATGTTTGGCGTAAAAGCAACACAGCTCATCATCCTGAACACACCATCCCCACTGTCAAACATGGTGGTGGCAGCATCATGGTTTGGGCCTGCTATTTTTCAGCAGGGACAGGGAAGATGGCTAAAATTTATGGGAAGATGGATGGAGCCAAATACAGGACCATTCTGGAAGAATGCAAAAGACCTGAGACTGGGACGGAGATTGGTCTTCCAACAAGACAATGATCCAAAACATAAAACAAAATCTACAATGGATTGGTTCACAAATAAACATATCCAGGTGTTAGAATGGCCAAGTCAAAGTTCAGACCTGAATCCAATCGAGAATCTGTGGAAAGAACGGAAAACTGCTGTTCACAAACACTCTCCATCCAACCTCACTGAACTAGAGCTGTTTTGCAAGGAGGAATGGGCAAACATTTCAGTCTCTCGATGTGCAAAACTGATAGAGACATACCCCAAGCAACTTACAGCTGTAATCGCAGCAAAAGGTTGCGCTACAAAGTATTAACTTAAGGGGGCTGAATAATTTTGTAAGCCCAATTTTTCAGTTTTTTATTCGTTAAAAAAGTTTGAAATATCCAATAAATTTCGTTCCACTTCATGATTGTGTCCCACTTGTTGTTGATTCTTCACAAAAAATCAGATTGAAGCCTGACATGTGGCAAAAGGTCGAAAAGTTCAAGAGGGCCGAATACTTTCGCAAGGCACTGTAGATCTGTGGATGTTTTACATGTTTTTTTTCCACAGTTCGCACCTTCGAAGACTTCTCTGACCAATTTTCCACATACCACCATGTCCCGGGACATTCTTGAGAGTCCCATAGGCAGCATTGTCTTAATAAAATTGCAAACTGTTTAATCAGGGATGCCAAGGTGATTGGAAATGGCATTGTACCCTTTGACTATAGACATGTTTGATGATAATAGCATTTCCTATGTTCTTAGATAGCTCTACGGTCTTCAACATTGTGTAAAAGGAACGGGGTATAAAAGTGGCAATTTTAAGTATTAAAGACATTCATTGTTTGGGTCAAGCAATTTAAGCACTGTTAATTGATCACAGGTGAATCAAATTTCAAAGCAACGACAATCAAGTTATTTTCTGTTATTTTTTATTTAATGTACTATTCTGTATCATTAGTGTATAGTCCATAGCTGTTTCACACTTTTATCAAGAGATATTGTACATGAACTTAAAATTCAGGTGTGCCAGTGATGTTGACCAGAACTGTATACAGTTGTGCTCATAAGTTTGCATACCCTGGCAGAAAATGTGAAATTTCGACATTGATTTTGATAATATGACTGTTCAAGGAAAACATTTTACTGTTATGTAAGGATAGCGATAATATGAAGCAATTAATTGTCACACATTTGTTTGGCTTCTTTGTAAACCATACTGATAACAGAAATCACCCAAATGGCCCTGATCGAACGTTTAAATACCCTTGAATGTTTGACCTTGTTACAGATACACTAGGTGACACACAGGTTAAAATGGCAATTAAAGTTTCATTTTCCATACCTGTGACATTTTATATAGCAATAAGTGTCTGTGTAGAACTAGTCAATGAGGTTGTTAGCTCTCACATGGATGCAATGAGCAGGCTAGATACTAAGCCATGAGGAGCAGAAAATAACTGTCAAAAGACCTGTGTAATAAGCAATTAAAACTGCATAAAGTTGGAAATTAATATAAAAAATATCAAAATCTTTGCAAATACCAGTCAGTACTGCTCAATCACTTATTAAGAAGTGGAACATTTGGGGATCTCTTTATACCAAGCCAATGTCAGGTAGACCAAGAAAGATTTCAGCCTAAACTGCTGAAGGAATTGAAAAAACCACAGTTAACCTCAGGAGGCTGCTCTTGAAAAAGACAATGTGGTTGTTTTAAGGAGCACAATACAATGACGCTTGAACAGAAATTAGCTGCATGGTCATGTTGCCAGAAAGAAGCCTTTACTGCACCAATGCCACAATATGCCCTACAACACTTTGGCATGCCTCACAGCTTCTGGAACACTGTAATTTGGAGTGACAAGACCAAAGTATAGCTTTATGGTCACAACCATAAGCACTATGTTTGGAGAGGTGTCAAAAGGCCTATAATGAAAAGGATAAAATCACCAATGTGAAGCATGGTGGTGGCTCACTAATGTTTTGGGGGTGTGTGAGCTCTAAAGACATGGGGAAGCTTGTAAAAAATTAATGGCATGATGAGTGCAGCATGTTATTGGACAATATAACGCATGGGGCGCTCTTGGATTTTCAGCGTGACAATGACCCTAAGCATAAGGCCAAGTTGACCCTCCAGTGGTTACAGCAGGAAAAATGTGAAGGTTCTGGAGTGACAATCTCATTAATACTCAATACTTAAACACTTAATATCATCGAGTCACCCTGGGGAAACATGCGGTTCATGCAAGACGACAAAAGACTTTGCAAAACCTGGAGGCATTTTGCCAAGACGAATGGGCAGCTAAACCACCTGCAAGAATTTGGGGCCTCTTAGACAACTATCAAAAATGACTGCACGCTGTCATTGATGCTAAGGGGGGGCAATACACTGTATTAAGAACTGTTGGTGTCCAGAATTTTGAACAGGGGTCATTTCCTTATTTTGTTTGTTGCCATGTTTTGTTTTATGATTGTGCCATTCTGTTATTACCTACAGTTAAATATGAAATTGTTTTGCCTGCTCAGTCATGTTTTCTTTAAAAATCCTACATCTATTAACAATTATCCAGGGGTACAAAAACCTTTGAGCATATGTAAACAGTATATACAGTGCCTTGCAAAAGTATTCGGCCCCCTTGAACTTTTCGACCTTTTGCCACATTTCAGGCTTCAAACATAAAGATATGAAACTGTAATTTTTTGTAAAGAATCAACAACAAGTGGGACACAATCATGAAGTGGAAAGAAATTTATTGGATATTTCAAACTTTTTTAACAAATAAACTGAAAAATTGGGCGTGCAAAGTTAGTCAGCCCAATTAAGTTAATACTTTGTAGCGCCACATTTTGCTGCGATTACAGCTGTAAGTCGCTTGGGGTATGTCTCTATCAGTTTTGCACATCGAGAGACTGACATTTTTGCCCATTCCTTCTTGCAAAACAGCTCGAGTTCAGTGAGGTTGGATGGAGAGCGTTTGTGAACAGCAGTATTCAGTTCTTTCCACAGATTCTCGATTGGATCCAGGTCTGGACTTTGACTTGGCCATTCTAACACCTGGATATGTTTATTTGTGAACCATTCCATTGTAGATTTTGTTTTATGTTTTGGATCATTGTCTTGTTGGAAGACAAATCTCCGTCCCAGTCTCAGGTCTTTTGCAGACTCCATCAGGTTTTCTTCCAAAATGGTCCTGTATTTGGCTCTATCCATCTTCCCATCAATTTTAGCCTTCTTCCCTGTCCCTGCTGAATAGAAGCAGGCTCAAACCATGATGCTGCCACAACCATGTTTGACAGTGGGGATGGTGTGTTCAGGGTGATGAGCAGTGTTGCTTTTACGCCAAACATAACGTTTTGCATTGTTGCCAAAAAGTTCGATTTTGGTTTCATCTGACCAGAGCACCTTCTCCACATGTTTGGTGTGTCTCCCACGTGGCTTGTGGCAAACTTTAAACAACACTTTTTATGGATATCTTTCAGAAATGTATTTCTTCTTGCCACTCTTCTATAAAGGCCAGATTTGTGCAGTATATGACTGATTGTTGTCCTATGGACAGACTCACCCACCTCAGCTGTAGATCAGCTGTAGATCTCTGCAGATCTCTGCAGTTCATCCAGAGTGATCAGCTGTAGATCTCTGCAGTTCATCCAGAGTGATCATGGGCCTCTTGAGAATACTGATCTCTGATCAGTATTCTCCTTGTATGAGCTGAAAGTTTAGAGGGACGGCCGGGTCTTGGTAGATTTGCAGTGGTCTGATACTCCTTCCATTTCAATATAATCACTTGCACAGTGCTCCTTGGGATGTTTAAAGCTTGGAAAAATCTTTCTGTATCCAAATCCGGCTTTAAACTTCTCCACAACAGCATCTCGGACCTACCTGGGGTGTTCCTTGTTCTTCATGATGCTCTCTGTGCTTTCAACGGACCTCTGAGACTATCACAGAGCAGGTGCATTTATACGGAGACTTGATTAAAAACAGGTGGATTCTATTTATCATCATTAGTCATTTAGGTCAACATTGGATCATTCAGAGATCCTCACTGAACTTCTGGAGAGAGTTTGCTGCACTGAAAGTAAAGGGGCTGAATAATTTTGCTCACCCAATTTGTCAGTTTTTTATTTGTTAAAAAATTTGAAATATCCAATAAATTTCATTCCACTTCATGATTGTGTCCCACTTGTTGTTGCTTCTTCACAAAAAATTACAGTTTTATATCTTTAGGTTTGAAGCCTGAAATGTGGCAAAAGTTCAAAATGTTCAAGGGGGGCGAATACTTTCGCAAGGCACTGTGTGTACCCTTTTGTGTGTCTGTATCTTTGTCCAAACACTACAATCTTTGTCACGGTTTCTCCTTGGAAAGGGATTTAGAGACAGGCGCAAAGGGTTTGTAATAATCCAATAAGTTTATTTATAGGACTCAAAACAACACTGCCACATGGGACAAAACAAACGCTATAAATATACAGACACTGGAACACGCAACAGGTTACATTGATCGACAAGACACATTACCAAACACTAAACCTAAATACACTCACAAATGAGACACAATGGGAAACACCTGGGCATAGGGATAAACAGACAGAGATCCATTGGGTACACGGAGACATGTGACAAGACCAGTGAGTTACTACCAATGACATCACAAACTCAAATCAAGGATAACATGCAATACAAAACAGATGCACAAGAGGGAGGCAAACACCACACAAGGGGAGGGAACCTGAATACTAACATGGGACATACACACAGGGCAGTACACCTAAGGACACATGAGGTAATAAACAACTAACCAAACCACCGTGAAAATACTGAAGGCAACAAGGGAGACATTACACAAGAGACAATGCACAAAAGGGAGTCCATATAACAGCCCTCCAGGGCTCAACGTTACAATCTTGTATCAATAGAATTATTAAACAGCAAGAGTCAGACTGACAATTTGAATAATTTTTGTTTCACCCTATTTTTCACACTTCGTAATTGATCTTGTTCAATTCCTTAACACCGCCTTGCCTGGCAGATCCGCAACATTTTGGACAGATGCGGAATAGTGAAGGGCACTTACACGGATCATCCAACCACCTTGTCGCTGAATTTGAATAATTTTACACTTAAAGAATATGTACTTAATATGATGTCTTATTGTTTATATCATATTTGTATTATTGCATTGCACCAGATTATTGATTGTCTGAATGGTTGACAGCCCACCGCCTACCCAGATTATAGCTGTTACACAAAAAGTGCATAGTCTTGACAATTTCCGCATAATATTTATATCTGATAGTGTGGAAATATAATTTTTAAATAACTACTGCATTTGTATGTGTGCTGTTGTTTTTCTATCAAAGACAGAAGATGTTTCAAAAGTCTGAAACCTCAAATTCTATCCAGCAGCCTCTTGGTAACATTGGCAATATTTGTTAAAGTGAACACAGATCATAAATAATGTTGAGAGGAACCAGATTGAAAAGGGTATGCACATCCTATTGCTGATATTTGTGTCACTTCTCATGTATCATTACAATGGAAATGTATGTGATTTTCTGATAATAAGAGCTCTGTCATGGAATGAGACTTGCACATAAAGGTGGACTTGTGCCAGTGACAAAACATAGATTGCAGCATCTGAGAAATGTACAATAACCACATGTTCTGTCATCACGACATTAATGCGGTAGGATGCATTTCTTGCAATCAACTTCCTGAGAAAATTCTAGTAAAAAGAAAGAATATTGAGGAAATCAGAAAAAGTTTCATTTAATGCCAACAGCTTAACCCTACGTACAGTGGGGAGAACAAGTATGTGATACACTGCAGATTTTGCAGGTTTTCCTACTTACAAAGCATGTAGAGGTCTGTCAATTTTATCGTAGGTAAAAAAAATCCAGAAAATCACATTGTATGATTTTTTTATAATGAATTCTGGCAACAAAGTACCTCCACAAATTTGGCCCTACTGACCATAAAAACATTAATGTGGGTTTATTCTGGACTATTCATTCATTTAAATATTGACCATATGTTTTTGATGTAATGGGCACATGTTTATATTTTCCACAGTTTGCCTTTGAGAGATCAAATGTGGCACAGAAGGCAATATGTCAGACACCACATCACTCTGATTATTTTGAAAAACACTTGAGTTGATGACAGATCTTTGCTAGGAGACCGATCTATCTATAATTAGCAGCGCGGTGAAGTTGGTTTGATGTTTGATAGTCAGTCGATATTCGATTTTCCCTTCGTTTGTGATCGACAACGCAATTCAGGTCAATGACATGATCAGGATCAAAGAAAGTTGACATTATTACAGAGTATCAAGAGAAAACAACTACAAATATTATCGCTAGAGATTTGTATCCAACATAAAGCTTCACATCGCTTCACTGGCTGTTCTGTCGCTATGGTCTGTGTAAGGCATCGTCTACAAATTACCATTTTGGAAGATCGGCAATGACACTAGGGATGCAAAATGTTAACAATTTCTTGAAAAAATATTAACTAGTAATTTGTTTTTATGATTATTGCATTACTTGCCAATATGTACAGTTCAGTTATTATTATTTCTGGAAAATCTCATTCTCTCATTCTGTTTGCTGTTGCTGTAATAGGCTACCTCACAATCACTCACTGCTACGTACTGCAGGTCCCGGTTTCCTGAAATTACAACTTATATGGAAGCAGGACTCAGCTGTCTTTGAAAATAATTCACTAAAACTCAATTAAAGGGCCTTTTCTCATTCTGATTGCTGTGGTACTTTCCAATCACTCACTGCTATTTAATACAGGTCACGGTTTCCTGAAATGACTATTTATAGTCTATATGACAAGTTATGTGCACAATGACTATTCGACGATGGACAGTCATTGCGCACATAACTTGTCAGCATACGATGTCTATTCAAAATGATACACAGAAGAGTTTTTTTTTACATCCACATTTAATTAAAAGGCATTCATGTTAGCAGGGAATATACATTGCTAGTGTTCTCAAACATGGATTTCAAAGTATTTCTGATGTTGAGTCAGACGGTGGCGAAAAGAGAGAAGAACATTAGGCTACATTACAATCCTCACGCAAGAGAATAATTCTGTAGTTATAGACAAAATCCCATGTTTCTCAGTTACTGCTTTTGTTATATTTATATTCATTGTCATATTTGTGTATTGATTTTGAAACCAGATATATTTATCAAGTGCTTCTGAAAATTTTGTTGGATATCTGTCTCCATGGCCTTTTAACTCCCGTTGTGCAGCATTAAATCCGATTGGTTAATAAAAGGACAACCATCAGAATGCAGAGACTAAATGTTTTTTAATGCAAAACCCAAGGGTTTATTTTACAAAACAGATTTAATATGCCTAAATATGACTGTAAAAAATAATTAAAATAACAACCAAAGGTAGCGTATATATAATTTATATTGTATTTATAATTTAGTTTTGTGTGTGTGTTTGTTTCCAAAATATTTTCAAAATAAAGAAAAACAAGACAAAGCTGTGCAGTATGCCAGTATGTTTCTGTGTGAGTGTATGAACACAATGATCAACGGTGAAATCTTGCCTAGGGCAGCAAATTGGTCAGGGCCGGCCCTGTTTAGAAGCATATTTTCCACTTATTATCACCGGTAAATTGAGTAGAATGCTGTTTGATTCATATAGCCTACTGTACTACTATTCTTCAGGTGGGCTTTTATGTCAATCTGGGTGCCATCTACAGTATTCATTGGATCGTTTACAGAAAGGCATATATGTAATGTACTAATTTAAACAAACTCATTTAGCACTAACCCAATGAGGTTTTTTTATTAGCTATAAAATATATTTTTCTTATATTTTACGTCAAAACAAAATCTGCTGAGCCACCAACTTTGTTAAAGGGTTTAGCCTACTGTTCGAATTCCGATGAGCTCGAATGAATGGGGAGTTAAAATCGAATATCAACTGAATATAAAACGTCAAGCCAACTTCAACGCGCTTGGACGCTGACAAAATAGGCCACCGAAAATGCGATAGCCACCTGTTCTGTAAAATTTCTAGATACATAGATTTAGCTAGTTGCAATCTACTTGACCACCAATTTGTGTTGTGTAGTAAGTACATTAATAATGTGATTTTGAGTTAACTAATTATGATAAAAACCACACTGTATTCATGCTAGTCGAACGACAATAGATCCAGGAAGGCAGATCCTTGGGAGGAGGCTGTTCATTCCAAGTAGTCAGAGCAATCAAATGTAGAGCCCACCCTTACAACTTTGATGGGTGAAAGTGCCAGATGCAATGACAGATTCAATAACAACAGTTTTCACATTGACTGCAACCATTAAATAAATAAATCGTGATATAAGAGCACCAATCAAAAAATGGTATTCGGTAGAGCCCGCCCTTCCATCTTTGATGGGTGAAAGTGACAGATTCAATAACAGATTCATTAATGGCAGATTTCACAATGAGTGCAATAATGAAATAAATAAATTGTGAAATACGAAATTGTGAAACACCATTAAATATGTTACATGTTTTGGACTCATATTTTTAAATATAATTTAAATTATATATTTCCCTTCATATTTATTTCATTGTGTATATATGTAATGTATATATACATTGTGTTAAGGGTCCGTGTTCATTTCACAGAATTCTGTGAGATCAAGTTGATCAAAAGAGGGCTCAATAAATCCAGACGACTAAAATATAAACTGTCTCGACATTCATGCGGCCTCTAAACGTAACCATGGCAAGTTACAAGATACAGGCTATGTCCGGGTAACCAAATATGGACAATAAACTTTTCCACGGATGTTACGGACAGCCTGATCAGCCAGTGACAAAACCCATGTTCGCGGAGATTTGTAAGGGAGGTGGAACTTTTGTTGAATGAGTCATGACCAAGATTCCTACTGATCGCAATTTCAACGTGGTATAAAAACAAGGCCGAGCGCATTGTACGATTATCGGACACATGGATGTCTTCTTTTAAACGAACATATCGACAAGCGTTTTCACCTGCAGAAGCTTTGTTCCCTTTGCTTTTGATGGTAACGTGCCAAAAGTAACAGTAATGATATTAACCAGGATGGACGTAAGGATTTTCGTTCAATGTGGAGTTTTACTCTCACTGTTAATATTTTCAATTGAAGCATCGGGTAAGTTATAACAAAGCGAACATTTATTTGCCTTTACAGATTCATATGAATATAACCTAACCTATATATACAGTTTGTCCCGAACAGGAAACAAAATAAATGCTTATATTTTGTCATATGATATGCTCTTTTGTGGATTTGATTTTTTTGTTGTTCTCAAATGCCAAATATGCGAAGTCAATATACTTTAAAAGGTATGCTATCCTTTAGGATGGTTCCAAATCATGACAGGGAATTGACAAGGCAAAAAAGAATGTTAGTTTAGCTTTTTGTCGTATACCTTTCTCACTCATTATTCATATTTTAGTTTACATATGCTATTGTTGTCACTTGATGTATGTAGTTTCTATAATGCAATAAATATAGCAAAAATACAATATTTTTTAATTTGTCCAAGCACTTATTAAACCTTTAAATAGGGGCAGATAGATACATAAAATACTTACGTTTCTAAACGATACCAAAAAGGTGTAGAGTAAAAAATACCAAAAGATGTACTACAGTAAATGGTTATACTGTACTGCTACTGCATGTGAAACATGTTATCCAAAATATCAAATGAAATATGTACTTTTATCTTCATGTGCAAAATACATACTTAAGAAGTGTGTATTGTGCTGATACATTACTAATCCAGTAGTGTTTCTCCTGTTTTACAGGTGAGGATTATTTCTCCAAGGCAAAGGATGTCCAGTGGGTGTCCACTAATTTTAAGACTATTTTAACATGGGGCCTGGAACCTGTCAACTTCACATACACAGTTGAATATTCAGAGTAAGCACATTTTGTCTCTGTCTCCAGATTGAACAATATGTTGTCGAAAATGTCCTTCATAAAATGTAGTGTACAAACCAAACACACAACTATCACTATTTATTAACTAAAGAGCAGGAAAGCTCAGCAACTTAATGATTTTGGAATGTTGTCTTTAGGGTTGGTGGAGACAGACAGAGGAACCCCCACTGTATCCGGAGCTCCACAACAGAGTGTGACCTCACTAATGAGCTGCGAGACCTGAATAAAACTTACTCCGCCTACATTCTATCAGAACCCCTACCTGGTCTGACTTCTGACCTTGTTGAGTTCCCCTACACTCGGGCTAAGAATTTCTGTCCCTACAAAGACAGTAAGTTTTATTCTCTAAAGGAGCGAAGTAGTTCATTGAAGTATAACATTATTGCATTCAGACTTATACAGTAACAAAATACAATACTGGTTCCAGCATCTCACATTTATCTTCTCTCAGCTAAACTTGGAGGACCCAGTTTCAAGATTGTGCAGAGCGAAGACAATACTAAGATGACGCTCCACATCCAGGACCCTGTTACTGCCCTCTACACAGGTGACCAGCTGTTGACAATCAGAGACATCTTCAAAAATGACCTGAAGTACAAAATAATATACAACAAAGCTGGGAGCACAGGAAAGGTGTGTTGAAGTGTCAGATTTCTCGTAAATGCTTATTACAAACTCATTCCCGTTGTATATAAAGATAATTGTGTGTCTAAATGCAACCTTCTGTCCAGAGAGAGAAGATTTCAAACCTGAGGAATGTAGAGCTGACTGGTCTGGAGGGTGAGAGCTACTGCTTCATGGTGGCAGCGTATATCCCCTCTCGCTCTGCAAGAAAACTGGGAGAATGGAGCAAGCCACAGTGTTCTCCCAGAGACCACAAAACCATATTTGACAGTAAGCAACCCTATAATGTAACGCACATGGTGCTTTGGGGTGGAGGGAAATGAAGAATAGCAAAATAAAGTGGATTCAAATAAACATATAGTGCATTAAGTAGCTCCAACTTTTTTATAGAATAGTAAACTGCAATGTGGGCAGATTGCAATGGCCTTATTTATAATTTTTTTACCATATTTAAGACAGTAAGAATGTGCGCTTATCCACATGAAGTTACTGTAAATTGCTCCATTTTCCTTACACAGTAATCAAACAAACAACCCTAGCATTGCAGGACCATTCAGTGTACATGACAATGCTTAGAAACATTAAACTGTGTTTAATTAATCATTAAATTAACTAAGTACACTTTTCTCCTCAGAATTCACTGTTGGTGCAATTGCAGGTGCCACGGGGCTAATGCTGGCAATTCTCATCATCATTATCACTCTAACTTTTGTGTGTTGCAAATTCTGCTGCAAAAAGACTAAAATGGTAGAGGAGAAACATTTTCAGCTGAGTACAATATAAAGCTGTGTGTGGTAATTCATGGTACCTTACTTGACCCTTACAGGCAGGAGCTGGGTTCTTAATGTCTAACACTGGGGAAAAGCATTTTAATGTTGCTCTTTTAAACCTCATTATTTAGCTCGTTCTTTTAATGAGTACAAGTTTTTACACTACTTCAATTATTTGTACAAATTTTGAATTAGTAAACAGATTAATTGTTGAAAAATACATGTATTTGTTTCAGCACAATAAGAGGAAACATGTATTTGAGTCATTTTTATTTATTGCCAAATGTTATGTTTGTAAATATGTTTAAGATGTATTCTATTTTTTTATGGTGTAGTTTATCATATAGGAGTAATCCTAGCAATGTGTTGTTGGGACATGGATTCAAATGAAGTTTACAGTAAGAAAATTATGACAATCACTCATGTACATTGTGGTATGTCTTTTTAAACAATTAAATGGATTTAACCATTCAAATGGAATTAGACTTTTTTTGTCTAACAATATCCCTGTGCATTTCTTCACTTACAACACCATCAACTGAAATGTATAAACACTACATTTAAAACTATATATTTGCATGATGATCTCTTAACAATTTTTTGTTGTACTGGATAAGAATGTCTGCTAAACTACTTGCATACAAATGTGAATATAAAAAAGGCTTTTCATAGGTAATGATTGCTTTTGTCAGGCATCCAACTAATATAATTTATTTGGATGCCTAATTTCTCATAAATTACACTGCTCAAAAAAATAAAGGGAACACTTAAACAACACAATGTAACTCCAAGTCAATCACACTTCTGTGAAATCATACTGTCCACTCAGGAAGCAACACTGATTGACAATCAATTTCACATGCTGTTGTTCAAATGGAACAGACAACAGGTGGAAATTATAGGCAATTAGCAAGACACCACCAATAAAGGAGTGGTTCTGCAGGTGGTGACCACAGACCCAGGGCCGGCCCTGGCCAATTTGCTGCCCTAGGCAAGATTTCACCTGGTGCCCCTGAAATTACAGACAATTCCACCGGTGATAATACACATTCATACACTCACACAGAAACATACTGCACAGCTTTGTCTTGTTTTTCTTTATTTTGAAAATATTTTGGAAACAAACACGCACACAAAACTAAATTATAAATACAATATAAATTATATATACGCTACTTTTGGTTGTTATTTTAATTCTTTTTTACAGTCATATTTAGGCTATGCAATAAACCATATTTTAATAATATGCATAGTACGATTTTTATTTAATACAACTTTGCATATTAAATCTGTTTTGTAAAACAAACCCTTGGGTTTTGCATTAAAAAACATTTAGTCTGTGCATTTTGATAGTTGTCCTTTTATTAACCAATCAGATTTAATGCTGCACAACAGGAGTAAAAAGGCCAGTGAGACAGATATCCAACGGAATTTTCAGAAGCACTTGATAAATATATCTGGTTTCAAAATCAATACACAAAAAAACAATGAATATAAATATAACAAATGCAGTAACTGAGTAACATGGGATTTCATCTATAACTACAGAATTATTCTCTTGCGCGGGGATCGGAATGTAGCCTTATGTTTTTCTCTCTTTTCGCCACTGTCTATGGGATTACAACAATGCCTTAACTCTGTATGCGTATTATGTGATTTTCACACATGTAAATAACAATCCACACAACGGTTTTGCATTTTGTAGTTATTTTATTTTAAGATCTGTGTGTGCGTGATGCAAGACTTGTAATAATTAACATTTTGCATGTGTACAACCTTTTTTTTTGCAAGACGTCAAAAAATATTTACACACGCACAACCTATGAATTACACATACAACTCCTTATTTACACATACGCACCTTAAGAATTTCACGTGCAGATTTTATTTATACAGACAAATCACCAAATACAAAG
>JACXGM010009936.1:15741-27020 GCA_016801145.1 Umbra pygmaea | reverse complement strand
GTGTCGCGCAACTTTAAAGCTTTGAATTCCTCTACGAAGCAGTGACGTGGGTCTGTGTGAAATGAAGCTTCGGACGTCACTGGTCACGTGATTATCACAAAACGAATCAAGCTCCGATACAAAGCTCCATTCCAAATTGGTTCATTTTTTTGATACATGCCTCGAAGCAGCGGGTTCACAGGTAACATCACTAGTTTTAAACTGTATGTTTGCTATCAAAACACTATTTTTGTAACTTTTTATAGCACATTCATATACTGTTGTTCATAATCGTTAGTGTTATTTGTGACTCATTTGTTTATAGTCTACGTCAACTATAATGATAACGATAGTTGGTTTAGCTAGCTAAATGTGCACTTCTAATATAGGTACTTAGCTACTGTCTTTCCAGGTACTGTAGTCATTTCAGGTATCTAGGTAATTGCAAGTTAGATCATGGTAACTAAAGTTAATTAAACCCGTTTGTGTAAATCATTGCAATACATGTTTGAAACGTGATTGAATGATAACTAGTAAGTTAGGAACTTGTAATTGGAAGTCGGCCCTTAACGTTAACAGCTGGCACTGGAACAAAGCAATAACACAATTTAGACTTCCTTGATGAATTAGGGCCAGCTACCTGATTTCTGGTCAGTCTTGTTTGCTAGCTTAGCTCTCCCCATATTAATGCAAATATATGTTTAGGTAGACAGTGAAGACATTAATCGCAAGTGATAGATGCCAACAGTGACTTGTAAAATGTCAGAAGACTATGTATTCCCTCTCTCCGGGAGCTAAAATCACACAGGTGATGTTGACAAGTAGCAGGTGAGGCTGTAACCATAGCAATGACATTAAAATGTAATTTATTTCTCTCTCCAACTGTACACTTTGGAGCATAAGTTTCCAGTGCCAAATGAATATGCTGATGCCATGTCACTTAAGAAAAGCATTTAAACCAAAGTGGACTGTGTGGTTTTACATAAAATTTCCCATCAGATCAGCTGATTTGCATTCTTGGGTGCCTGTGTTTGCACCTACTGAGTAGCCTGCATTTGCCTTAAATCACCATAATACTGAGATGGTCCAGAGAGAGAGAGCATAGTGTTGTTCTGTGTCTTTGTTACAGTGATGGCGGAGAGGAGGAGTGGCGATGACATTGTTACAGAGTACCTAGATCAGAACCCTCACCTGGTCGAGTGGGTGGAGTCACTCCGAGGAGTGCATGAGACCAACAAGCAGTGGCATGCCAGGCGAGAGTTTGTCCTGAGAAACATGGAGACGTTTCCCATGCTCCAGCCAGGCTTCCCCAGCCCCAGTCTTGACAAGCTGCTCTCACTGTCCATGTGCTGGGCAAACCACATCTTCTTAGGATGCAGGTATGGGGACAGTAGCCAGGTCTTAATAGGTTTGTGCTTGTTTGTCAGAGACAACGCACACTTCCTAAACAGGTAATGTTCATTATACAATGGAAGAAGGAACTTATTTTTAATGGAAGGCCATGGAGTTATTTTAGATGCACGTTTAAATGGGAAGGTTGTAGATGTTTTCTATAAATGGACAGAGACCCTGCTGTATTAGTTCAATTGACACTTGTGGTGTAAGGACTAAGTTGAGCTTAGCTGGGCTATGCAGGAGTATTAGTGAGTCACTTCCATTGTACAGGTAAATCAGGATCCCGGGGACATTTTGTGCTACTGACTGGCATGTTGTTTGCAGATACCCTCAACCGGTCATGGACAAGATTAAGGAAATGGGGGAGGGTGTGGTCATCCATGATGTTCCAGTTTTAAAGACGAGGGATGAAATCATGGGGAAAGGAAAGAGGTCCTCAGGTATGACACTTTCTTATATATTGTACAACATTTAAAATAATTAATTGAACCTTGTATTGTAGCCTGCTATGGGTTGTTCCCTTTTTACTCTAGAGCAGGGATGTCAAACCGGTTCCACGGAGGGCCGAGTGTATGCTGGTTTTTGGTCTTTCCTTTCAATTAGAGCCCAATTAAGAACTAGACTGCCAGGTGAGGGGAGATCTTAACCAATTTGTAACCTATTCAATCAGTCAGGTACAAGGTAAGAGCGAAAACCTGCATACACTCGGCCCTCCGTGGAACCGGTTTGACACCTGTGCTCTAGAGTGTAGTAAAATGGAAAAATAGAAAGATTTGGTTGCCTTTTGTCATAATTAATATCTATTCATATCAATCAGTATTATAATCTCAATATGCTTGTATGTAAGGGTTGATTAAATAAGGTGTTTTGTGTGACTCATTGTTGCTTTTGTCAGCATTGAGAAGTGCAAAATTAAGATGTTTCTGGGCTTTAAATGAATCCAGATCAACTTTGCAACCGTTTCTTTTTTGTTTCTTGGGGCCAGTTTTTCTGAAGTTATCTAATAGGATTATCACGTTTAGATAGGATTAATGTTCGAACCCTTAGGGCCCTCCTACTCAAATCTGGCTCTTGAAGCCAGTTCCACTACAATCTTTTTATTGTAACCCTTTAATCGGGGTAATTTAGACCTGGTTCAACGGATGGATGCAGTAAATGATGAGGTAGAACAGACAACCAGCAGGTTCCAGCCTTTGTAGGGTAAGATATGAGTACCACTGCGATAGTTGTTTGAAATTTTAGCTACAATGGGAAACCGTTTGTACTGAAATGACACGTTTTCTTAAAACCTTCACGTCCATTTTTTATCAGATTTTGAGATACGTTTGCTGTGGCTGTGCCAAGGTGTGGCTTGAAGCAATGTGTGACACTGAGGCAAAAGTGCAAATCGCCCCTTAATTCGGGTGGTAGGACAGTATATAATGGAACATTATAGCAGATAGGATTTCCTTAACCTCTCTTGAAATATTTTGGGATTAAAACTAAACTCAACGTGTGAGCGTTTGACTTAGTGAAACTTTTCAGTTTAAACTTTAAACAATTATTGGTGGGGTTTCCATGTGGCACAGTACCCTTCCTCATCACCTCAAAACACACCTGTAGCCATGTTATACTAGCATGCCACAAAGTGACACCAGATGGCTCGGACAATCCATATGCCACAAACAGAACTCGCGGTTTGTTTGCTTCTCGCTGCTTTTGTCTCATTGAAATTTAATTTGAGTAGCGCTTCAACAGTGCACGAATGCTTTAAATGTATCATGGCCATTAGAATCCCTGTCACAGCATACCGACAATGCCTATTGGTCCAGCCTGGGGCTGCGCAGTTTGGCTTATGACTGCCTGGCTCACTGCTGCCTGGTACAGTATGGATGAGTGGATGGATGTCGGACAAGGCTGCCTTGTCACATTGCACACTAGTGACTCTTAGTGGTAGGTTGGTGCATTTCAGCTTAATTGTGGGAGTAGGCCTTGAGATTGAAACCCTAATCTTTTTATTTCCATCCTCTGATGGGTTTTTCCACAACTTTGTGCATTAACTTCTTTGAAGCCTATTTGTTGCTCATGTGTTAGCATTGGTTATTTCAGTATTTAATTTTGTATATATGTATTATTTCACAGTAATAAATATAATTCCTTTTAAGTGTGCATTTTGCTGTGTAGGCAACATGTATCTGAAATGCAGGAAAGTGTAAGGGACTGACATAAGATGTAGAGAAGTACACTTTCTATAGGCGCTGTAGTTAGTAGAAATATAATTAACTCTTCTAAGGCTAAAAGAGCATTTTTTTATTTTGATATACACTTTAACTGCAAGTTTGACCTGCCAGGTTCAGGTTTATTTGTCCTTAATTAATACAGAGAGAATCAGACTGAGACCAAGGTCTCTTTTAGAACGGTGCCCTGTGTACAGAAAATGTAAAATACAATACAATTACAAGAAACATATTAAAAAATATAAATTACACTAAACAGAACTGTTTAATTAGCATGGATTTGAAATTCCCTAAAGGAACCAAAGCATCAAGCTCTGTAAAACATTCTAAGAGTGAGGGGCATTTTCCCTTTTTTCTAAACTTTACACAGACATTTCTGTTATTTAAAAGTGTGCTGGTCTGAAATAAACTCAGCAAAAAAAGAAACACCACAACTGCTGTCATTTTCAGTGAACTTAACACAACTTAACACGTGTAAACATTTTGTAAGAACATAAAAAGGTTCTACAACTGGGATGTACACTGAACAGGTTCCACAGACATTTGACTGACAGAAATGGAATAATGTCTCCCTGACAAAGGGGGGATCAAAAGTAACACAGTATCCGGTGTGGCCACCAGCTGCTTTAGGTACTGCAGTGCATCTCCTCATAGACTGTACCAGATTTGACAGTTGCTGTGAGATGTTACCCCACTCTTCTACTAAGGTATCTGCATGTTCCCAGACATTTTTTGGGGGGACGGGCCCTAGCCCTCACCCTCCGATCCAACAGGTCCCAGAAGTGCTCAATAGGATTGATATCCGGGCTCTTCACTGGTCATGGCAGAACAGACATTCCTGTCTTGCAGGAAATCATGCACAAAACGGGCAGTATGGCTGGGGCCATTGTCATGCTGGAGGGTCATGTCAGGATGAGGGAGGAGGATGCACAGCATTGAGATTGCCTGCAATGACAACAAGCTCAGTCCAATGATGCAGTGACACACCGCCCCAGACCGTAATGGACCCTCCACCTCCAAATTGATCCCGCTTCAGAATACAGGCCTCGGTGTAACGCTCATTCCTTTGACGATAAACATGAGTCTGACCATCACCCCAAGACAACTGTGACTCGTCAGTGTTAAGCACCTTTTGATAGTCCTGTCTGGTTCAGTTAAGGTGGGTTTGTGCCCATAGACGACATTGTTGCCGGTGATGTCTGATGAGGATCTGCCTTACAACAGGCCTACAGGCTCTCAGTCCAGCCTCTCTCAGTCCATTGCAGACAGTCTGAGCATTGATGGAGGGATAATGCGTTCCTGGGGTAACTCAGTTGTTGTTGCCATCCTGTACCTGTCTTGCAGGTGTGATGTTCGGATGTACCGATCCTGTGCAGGTGTTGTTACACATGGTCTGCTACTGTGAGGATGATCAGCAATTCTTCCTGTCTACCTGTAGTGCTGTAATGGGTGTCTTACAGGACAGATATTGTATTTAATTGCCCTGGCCACATCTGCAGTCCTCATGCAGTCCTTGCAGCATGCCTAAGGCGAATTCATACAGATGAGCAGGGACCCTGGGCATCTTTTTGTGTGTTGAGTCAATAGTGTATAGGATGGTTATTTTGATGGTAAAGGCATCTTGGTCAAAAACCCTTAAGTCAGGTCGCAGTGGATTGTTCTGTCTTTATTTCATCTGTCAGCATGACAGCCATCATACTGGTCAGGAACCAAATCATCAGGAACAGAATGCCAATGTTTTGGCATAGAAGTACCCTGAGCTTTTAAGATCTCTTCCCTTTTGTGGGGCTGGGGAGTGGGTGTTACATCATTGTTAAAAACTTTCTAGCCTCTACTCTTGTCTTGATGGCCTTGAAAATTGTTGTTGTTTGATCAAATCTGTGTGGCCTAGACTAGTTATTCTATAGTAACCAGTCCTGTGACTCTAAATGGAATAAAATATATTTATTTCCATTAGATCTGGAATCATATAGCAGTCTAATATACTGTATAATGGTTAATAGTTATCCCTGTCCTGTAAGCTATTCTGATGCTGTAAGAATGAGCACAGCCATCGATTGCCTTTTGGTAACCTCTCTGTAAATCCTGCACAGTCATCCTGTCCTTGTGTGGCCTTGGCTCCCCCCTCCCAAAGAGAGGAAAGCCCCTTGTCTGTCTTTACAATAACAAGATACGTCACAGCCTTGCGTGTGAGATGACCTAGAACAGGCCCCAATGTCTTAGGTGACCTCATGTAACCCTGCAGATGAACTCAATCTCTCCTCCACTCAGTTAACATTCTACCGGTAACCTGCTCACATTATACTAACCTGCTTTAAACTCTTATAAGATGAATATAGAATTACTCCTCAGTTTTCATAGCTGTGACCTTAATTGCCCACCTTTAAGCTGTTAGTGTCTTAATGACCGTTCCACAGATGCATGTTCATTTATAATCCTGATCGTTGAACAAGCATGGAAAACATTGTTTGAACCCTTTACAATGAAGGTCTAAAGTTATTTGGCTTACGAATTATATTTATAATACAGTGTGCTGAAAAAGGCACATTTCTTTTGTAACACTGTTTCTATGACTCAAAAACAAATTCGACATTCTCTTAAGATGTGGCCAATTAAAGAATTTTAACTGTATGGAAATCAATTCTAAGCATTTGAATTACTGCCAAGATAACTGTCATTGTTATGACTAGCCAAGTCGATGAGTCATCCCTCATTCTCTTACAAGCATCACCTCACTTTTTTTTCTTTTTGGTTTTGGATCAATTTCCTTTCAAGTAATAGCTGTCGGTCCAGACGAGGCCAGTGTTGCTCAGGTGTCTTATCTTGCTGCTTTTCAGGGAGCGACATTGATGGCTGTTCCAAGCGGACCAAGACTGGACCCAGTGAGTCACGACCGGGGAACACTTTCAAACAGGGCCCGTCTGCCCAGGCGCCCGCTGAGCACCAGCCTTTCTTCAACCGCCTCTACAAGGCTGTGGCTTGGAAGTTGGTGTCCGCCGGGGGCTTCGGCCCCAACCTGGACCACTTTGAGATCCTACGCGCCTGCACTGAGTCATTGAAGGAGACCCTGATCTGCATCTTTGTGCCCCTGAAGGACATCCCCGACCTGCCGGCGGCACGCACCCAGATCGAGGGCCAGGTGTGCGAGCTCCGCTGCCAGACTGTTTACTTAGGCACGGGCTACGGGCGTGACGAGGCAGCTGCCAGGTCCATGGCTTCCAAGGAGGCACTCAAGGTCTTTCAGGGGCGCAAGGTGACAGTGAAGATCTGCCGGCGACGGTTCAATGGGAGAGATGTAGAGGATCTGGTTCTGCTGGACGATCAGCCCAGGAACCCGGGCTTTCCACCGGCCATCAGCTACCCATTCCAGGCAGAGCAGGAGGGAGATGGGCCGTCGTAGATCCACCACGAGGCATGACGGAACCTCCAGGTGCCTTTCCCACGGTTATGTTTGGTAGGCACGGCAGCAGAGTTCAACACAGTGGAATTACCTGGACTGCCTTGTTAGAAAAGGTTGTTTAGTTTTGTGTTGCAAAACGTTTTGGTGTGGAGTGCTCTAATGAATGGAGCCTTGTCCTTCAGAAGTAGTTGAGGTAGGCATGGAGCTGCTAGATGAGGTTTCACTGAGTGCTGATCAGTCATTGCCATCACCTAGGTGTTCCTAAGGTGTAATATTATTGTTCTCAAGTAGCCTATACCCACCCAGTTCTTGTTCTGTAGTTCATTTGTATTCCTAGTGGAGCTGCCTGCCTAACACAACGGAGAAATGAACACAGGTAAGAAGGATGTTTTTCCATCCCTTTATTTGTGCCTAAGCTAACCCCATGCACTTCCCTTAGACCTGTGTCCTCTGTAGCATACGCCTCTGGAGGACCTTAGGTTACACTAACACAGATCTAAAATCAGCTTCCTCTGTCCCTCTTAAAGTTGTAGCCATCAGAGGGAAAAATTATAAACTGACCCAGGATCAGCAATGGGGGGCAATGACCACGCTCAGGACTTTGGCGGGTATATGTGCAGCAGCACTCCGTCTGGCATTCAAGCCATTTGATCTACTATCCAATTAACAAGCACACCTAGATTAGATTAACAGGTCCTCCATTCATCAATACTGTTAATTACACACAACTAATTAAGCCTTTGTTTTGTGCCATTAGAAAAGTTTTCTATCGATGCTTTAGGATATTATTAAGTTATATACTTTTTGTGAAAATGAAGCATAATTTAAAACAGCATACATTTACCAACTACTGCAGTTAGTCATGGAGTAGATTGAAGAATTTTTTGGAAAATACATTTAACACAGGTTATTATTTTAAAGACTGAAGCCCTATAATGGAGGATAAATCGTAAATAAGTTAAGTTCTGTTCATTCTAATTCAGACTTGTGTTTAGATGGTCTGCTGGCTTTCTTTTCCTCAATATAGGACTTTGACATATTTTGTGTACAGAAAGCTGTTTGGCTTTCGTAAGGTTTATTAATTTACTAAGTCACTCTAAAGGAGAGGATTCATATTTCACCAGGTACATAGAATTGTATGAGAATGTATATTGATCGATATTGCTCTGAGTATTTACATTCTACAAGCATTAATGAAATAATGCTGCTGTAATGTTTTGCTTTGGAAAGCTAAATCACATGTAATTGGTTCAATTGATGTGTAAATGGTCACAATGTACAATTCTGGTGTCTGTTCCTATATTTTTGTAAATAAAAATAATTTAAAGAATGTAAGTTGCCTAATGTATGTATGCTGTCCCAAAACCTACTTCTAGACGGTAAAACAATCTCAACTTCCTCCCAAAAGTTAAATTTCCTTAGCTATTTGAAATCACTTATGAAATACAATAAATGTATTTTACGTTGAAATGCTTCTTTATGAGCCCTTCCCATCTCTGTAATCAGTAATATTAAGACATTAAGAAACGATAACACAGGTCTTGATAGTGTGCAACAGAAATACAATAATCAACACCTGTCCCAATCGCTGTGTAGTTATGTATCTTTTCAGCGATTTATTAGGGTTAGAAACTGTCCTTTACCCTATTGGTCTATGCGCTAATGCACCCGTACAGTTTACCCAATGGCCTTAAGGGAGTAAAGCAGTGGTTCCTAAACCTCCTGGGGACCCACAGCTGACTTACAGTTGTTTGTAGCCCTGAACCAGCTCACCTAATTCAAGCTGCTAAGCACTTGATAATTAGTTAACAAGTTGATTCAGGTGTGCCAACTCTGAGATACATCTAATAAATATAATATTCTCAACCCTCTCCTCGCGGACCCCCAGACAGACCATGTTATTGTTTTAACCCTGGAAAATCACAAAAATTGCACACAAGGCAAACGAGTAGGACAGGTGCATAAAAGACAAGTGGAACTTGGAAATGATAGAAGGAACTCCTGCACACCATCTATAGCTAGTAACAAAATGTTTTTTATTTGCAACGTTTCGGTCCGCAGCATGCCTGATGAAGGTCTGCGGACCGAAACGTTGCAAATAAAAAATATTTTGTTACTAGCTATAGACGGTGTGTGGGAGTTCCTTCTATCATTTCCATGTTTTCATTTTCACCCTGAAATGGCACACCTGATTCAATTAGTCAAAGGTGTAATGTGTAGTTGACTAATTTAATCAGTTGTGTCATTTCAGGGTGAAAATGAAAACATGGCCTGTCTGGGGGTCCCCGAGGAGAGGGTTGGGAACCATTGCGCGTAGTCGATGGTGCAGTTCCGTGAAACTTTAGGGAAAGGAAAAAGAAGCAAGGTAAGTAATGGCAATAAGAAATAAGCATATGCAATGCACAGCCAGAAGCTCTGATAGTTGTGATTTAAAAGAGTTGAGAGAGATGGTTTTCTTTTGTAGTTAATTCTAGTCGCATGCTGCTGCAAACTGGAAGGTGTTTCGGCCAAAGGAGGTATGGGCTTTAGGGGTCACTAGGGAGATGTACCTGCTTGACCCCAGGTTATGGGTGGGTAAGGCAATGGTGAAATAAAAGTTTAGGTACTGAGATCTTTTGCGTAGAAATCACTTATATGCAGTGTTGGGCAAAGTTACTTTTAGGATTACTTTTCAGTTACTTGATGAGTTCAAAAGTTTTGGGAAGTGCCTAATTAACACAAAATAATCAGGTAAATGGAGTTCATATCTTAACAATGACCTATAAAACAAATAGAAAGAGTAAAGAAAATATCAATCATGGTCACCAGTAAGATATGAACTCCATTTTCCTGATCATTTTGTCTCAATTAGGGACTTCCCAAAACTTGTGAACTCATCAAGTAACTAAAAAGTAATCCTAAAAGTAACTTTGCCCAACACTGCTTATATGTGAGTTGATTCCAGTGGGTCAGGCGTTGAGTGTGAAGTGAGGGCCAGCCCACTAGTGCAGTGTTTCTCAAACATTTTTCAATATTGTACCCACTTTTGAATTGCCTTTTTAAGCCAAGTACCCCCTGACCAGGGCCAACTACCCCCTGACCAGTGCAAAACATTTTTGGTGGAAAAAAGGAAAACATTCTATATAAAGAGGTACAATACAGCGCCGGCAGTGATAGATTCACTAAACAACAACCTTTTTTAAACAAAAACATTTAAATGCTACATTTGTATGTATTCAAATGTTTAGAATCCATCACTTAATTCATTCATTATTATAGTATAATTATTTTAGGAATTATGCATGACATATTTTTAAATTAGCATTATTGCAAAGATTTCCTGTACCCCCTGCAGTACTTCAAAGTACCCCTAGGGGTACACATACCGCCATTTGAAAAACACTGCATTTGTGCATATACACTCACCTAAAGGATTATTCGGAACACCCGTTCAATTTCTCATTAATGCAATTATCTACTCAACCAATCACATGGCAGTTGCTTCAATGCATTTAGGGGTGTGGTCCTGGTCAAGACAATCTCCTGAACTCCAAACTGAATGTCAGAATGGGAAAGAAAGGTGATTTAAGCAATTTTGAGCATGGCATTGATTCTAAAGAATGCTTTCAGCACCTTGTTGAATCAATGCCACATAGAATTAAGGCAGTTCTGAAGGCGAAAGAGGGTCAAACACAGTATTAGTATAGTGTTCCTAATAATCCTTTAGGTGAGTGTAGGTCGCAGTGGTGGGTGTTAAACGGGGCATTGGTGACAAACCAGATGGCACTGTGATAGACTATGTCTAACATTTGTAATTGTGACATTGTATAATTAATTACTTGTAATGCATACATTGTATAATTGATTACTTGTAATGCATACATTCTATAATTGATTACTTGTAATGCATACATTCTATAATTGATTACTTGTAATGCATACATTCTATAATTGATTAATTGTAATGCATACATTGTATAATTGATTACTTGTAATGCATACATTCTATAATTGATTACTTGTAATGCATACATTCTATAATTGATTACTTGTAATGCATACATTCTATAATTGATTAATTGTAATGCATACATTGTATAATTGATTACTTGTAATGCATACATTGTATAATTAATTACTTGTAATGCATACATTGTATAATTGATTACTTGTAATGCATACATTCTATAATTGATTACTTGTAATGCATACATTCTATAATTGATTACTTGTAATGCATACATTCTATAATTGATTACTTGTAATGCATACATTGTATAATTGATTACTTGTAATGCATACATTGTATA